>JAWQEG010004126.1:2500-147637 GCA_033782935.1 Petrolisthes cinctipes
GAGAGAGAGAGAGAGAGAGAGAGAGAGAGAGAGAGAGAGAGAGAGAGAGAGATTGAGAGAGAGGAGAGAGAGAGAGAGAGAGAGAGAGGAGAGAGAGAGAGAGATAGAGAGAGGAGGAATATAATGACATACAGACAAATGGAAATATAAGAGAGAGAGAGAGAGAGAGAGAGAGAGAGAGAGAGAGAGAGAGAGAGAGAGGCCTGAGGGCATGGGTCGGTGTTCTACCTTCATTTTCACACTCGGGAAGACGAGGCGAAAATTGGTGAAAAAAATTCTTGCTTACGTGAGCACACCTGAGAGAGAGAGAGAGAGAGAGAGAGAGAGAGAGAGAGAGAGAGAGAGAGAGAGAGAGAGAGAGAGAGATAATGGGGGGGGATATAACATACAGACAAATGGAAATATGATGAGAGAGAGAGAGAGAGAGAGAGAGAGAGAGAGGAGAGAGAGAGAGAGGAGAGAGAAGGTTCCTAATCATATCAGTTTACAGTATAAGAAAAATATAATATCATTGTTGTAAAGTAGTCATGGTTAGAGTGAATAGTGTGTGTGTATGCGTGTGTGTGTGTGTGTAGAGAAGTGTACGTTTGTGTATGTGTGTGTGTGTGTGAGAGTGAAGTGTACGTGTGTGTATGTGTGTGTGTGTTTGTGTAGAGAAGTGTACGTTTGTGTATGTGTGTGTTGTGTGAGAGTGAAGTGTACGTGTGTGTATGTGTAAGAAGTGTACGTTTGTGTATGTGTGTGTGTGAGAGTGAAGTGTAAGTGTGTGTATGTGTAAGAAGTGTACGTGTGTGTTGTGTGTGTGTGTGTGTATGTGTGTGGGTGTGGAGAAGTGTACAGTACAGTACGTAAGTGTTGTGTGTGTGTGTTGTATGTGTGTGTAAAAGTGTACGTGTGTGTTGTGTGTACGTGCGTGTGGAAAAGTGTATGTATGTGTGTACGTGTGTGTGTACGTTGTGTGTTGTGTGTACGTGCGTGTGGAAAAGTGTACGTGTCTCTTGTTGTGTACGTGTGGTGTATGTGTAGTTGTAATCTGACCCACTGTCTCACAAACTAACCTGACATTCTGACGAGTTTACAACAGTGTCCGGGTCAAGTGTCTTTTATTAGTCGGCCTTGTCCACTGTACCACAAGTCGTGTTATTTATCCTTGGTTGGGTTGTGTGGCCGCAGAGTTGAAGTGGCACTGAAAAATATATAAAGAAAAAATTATTATAGTAGTAGTAGTAATGATAATAATAATAAAGTTGGTGCTAGTGGGTGGTGGTAGTAGTAGTAGTAAATATTCCACAAAATACATGCGAGCGAATGTTCCCATAAAATAATAATAATAATAATAATAATAATAATATAATAATAATAATAATGATAATAATAATAATATTAATAATAATAATGATAATAATAATGATAATAATAATAATAATAATAATAATAATAATAATAATAATAATAATAATAATAATAATAATATTAATGATGATAATAATTAATAATAATAATAATAATGATAATAATAATAATAATAATAATAATAATAAATAGTAATAATAATAATAATAATAATAATATTTTAGGTTAATCCAATGTCATAATAATTTTAAGAAGGAAAATAAAACTTAATTAGCACTAATCAACAAACTAATCAGAATAAGTTTGCTAATTTGGTGGGATGTAATCACCCACAAAACGAAATGTAAGCTAAACAAATTTAATTAAGGAAAGATTCTCTTCTTGGTGATTTTGAAGGTCTCTGATTCCTCCTAACTATGCCAGAAAACAGAATTAATTATATATATCATATAATTGAAGTACCTCTTTTGATAAATTGGAGTGCTACTGATTCCTCCAAAACTATCGCAGGACACAAATGACCTTAAAGTTATCAAATTGGGTTTTGTTTTGTGACATTGTTTGGAGAAGGAATTTAACTAATGAAAGTTGAATGTATGTTTGTGTGTGTGTGTGTGTGTGTTTGGAAATGTCATGCATGATATTCTCTCTCTGTCTCTGTCTCTGTCTCTGTCTCTCTGTCTCTGTCTCTGTCTCTCTCTCTCTCTCTCTCTCTCTCTCTCTCTCTCTCTCTCTCTCTCTCTCCTCTCTCTCTCTCTCTCTCTCTCTTCCTCTCTCTCTCTCTCTCTCTCTCTCTCTCTCTCTCTCTCTCTCTCCAATGAACCAGAAAAGCTATGACTGATGTACCATTAACAAGGTAAATGAATTTTTGCAAATGCAGTCGCCGAGCTTAAAGTGTTAAGTCAGTTTGCTCGTTATAATTGCATGGCAACACGTCCACACAGCTTGCTGGTCGCCTGTGTTAATTTCACCAGTGTTTGTATGGGAACAATCGTATGTTATTTGTGGAGGGTAGGGAACTCATACAATATTTGTGTTTTTGTTTTTTTCAGGCCTCCTTCAGGTCTACGGCCATATTATAACCCAAAGATACAATATTATAAGACACTGAGAATTAGTTTTATGGGATCATTCCTATGCTATTTGTGGGGGTAAGTCATACATTATCATTATTATTATTATTATTATTATTATTATTATTATTATTATTATTATTATTATAAGGCCCCCTTCAGTTCTACAGTCTTATAATCCACCGATACCAACATAAAAGAGTGGACATGGATTACTGGAAGACACTGACTGATTCCGACACTGTGAGCTCTTCAGAATGTCAGGTTGGTTCGTTCTAAGGCATAACATAATATCCCTTTCCTAGTCTACATCACTAAAAGGAATAATGACACTGATTCCGACACTGTGAGCTCTTCAGAATGTCAGGTTGGATCGTTTAAAGACATAACATAATAACCTCCTCCTAGACTACATCACTAAAAGGAATAAAGACTTTGATTCAGACACTATAGATATGAGCTCTTCAGAATGTCAGGTTGGTTCGTTCAAAGACATAACATAATAACCTCCTCCTAGACTACATAACTAAAGGAATAAAGAAACTAATTCCGACACTTTGAGCTCTTCAGAAGGTCAGGTTGGTTCGTTCAAAGACATACGGTAACATAATAACCTCCTCCTAGGCTACATCACAAACATCACAAAAATATATAAGTGTGTTGGTTTTCCCCAGGGACACATACAGGCTCGTAAACAGAGAATTAAGGGGGAAGTAAATCTGGAGTAAATTATTCCTCCAAACTATTCCAAGCAACAGAACACCATTATTTTTGTTCATCTGTTCCTGTTTCCTGGCATACTTTGGAGGAATCAAGGCACTCCAATGTAACAAAAGTGAATTACCCCCTTAAGACATGCTCAATAGGCTGATGAATAATTACCCAGTGTAGGGAATATGTGTGTGTGTGTGTGTGTGTTTGTAAGTGTGTGTGTGTGTGTGAACAAAAACTGGGACAACCTCATACCTGCAAATATTCGTTCGGTAGCCTAACACACACACACACACACACACACACACACACATTTGATATTCCGAGCTGCCACACTGTCCCTGTCTGGGTGTGATGGCTGTCAGTGTGAAGGACGAGGATATACGGAAACTGCGGAAAAAGAAGAATTAAAAAAAGCGTATGGCCAAAATTTCGTTCCAGTTCCCTCGTAGAAAATAAATTCAAGGTTGTGTAGTAGTAGGCTATTTTGTTCCCTCATAACTTGAAAATTAAATATTATGTATATGTAAAGAAGGAAAGTCCACAGAAACAGCTACAATGAAATAAGAAAAGGGGGAATATAAACGAGATAATGTTTTCCCACCTTGACATCGGGACTGCGGCCTAACTGCATAATATCGTGTTTACATTCGGAAGACAACGTGCCTAAACTAACTCTATTCAGCCACCTCCCGCAAACACGTCAACGCACCCAAACACCCCCACGTCAGCAACACGACAGGCCCTGAGTGTGTGTGTGTATGTGCATGTGTGTGTGTACAGTCAAGGGGAAAAGTTATCAACAGAAAACAATTCAGGTGTAAGACGATCAATTTATAATACACACCTTTACATTAACTGCTGATATCTTTGTGTATGTGTGTGTGTGTGTGTGTGTGTGTGTGTACAATTGCGGGGGAAAATATACATCATAAAACAGTACAAACCTTTACAGTTACCGCATATAATATCTAAAAAAAAATAATAATAAAAAAAATAAATAAAATAAATAAATAAATAAAAATCCATCTCGGAGTGAATTGGAAATATTGGAGGGCCTCACTCCAGCCTGCCTCTCCCCGGGGAACGCGTCGTGCAAACCCAATTCCCGCTGACAACACCCTTCACGAAAATATTACCGGGGGGGGGGGGGGGCATTATTACGAACTGTATACTGGCTCGACCTCTGCGTAGATTAGGTTAGATTA
The DNA here is from genome assembly GCA_033782935.1 of Petrolisthes cinctipes. Lineage (NCBI taxonomy): Eukaryota > Metazoa > Arthropoda > Malacostraca > Decapoda > Porcellanidae > Petrolisthes > Petrolisthes cinctipes. The sequence continues at coordinate 6,846 of JAWQEG010004126.1, forward strand.
CATTAAGGTAGGTCAATTAAACAAAAAGTGAGCTAGGACGGGAATTGTGGCTATTTTTAAGGGACCTTGTGTGTGATGTAGTTAGAAAATTGGAGGTATATGAGTCCTTCAATTACTGCCGCGAAACACCACCTATAGGGAAGGAGCTTGTTTCGTGGCATGGACAGGAGGAATCAGAAGCCTCCAATTTTCATCCACAATCACAGGGTCCTTAAGAATATCCTATGGTTAGTTATATCTCTGCAGCCCAAGAGACATTATGAGCTTTTTTCTTTCTTTTTTTTTTGGGGGGGGGCACGCATCCCTGAGAGCAGCAAGGGGTCGAACCAGTATACAGTTGGTCATAAAGCCGCCTGGGGTGATGGTGATGTGGCTCGTGTAGTGATTATTGTTGTACCCAGACGTCAAGGCTTTTATATTTAAGGTGGTAATTCTCTTTTGGTACATTGGAGTGCCTTGATTCCTCCAAAGTATGCCAGGAAACAGGACAAAGGTAACAAAAATAATGGTGTTCTGTTGCTTGGAGTAGTGTGGAGAATTTAGTTGCTCCAGATTTACTAACACAAAACTTCCCCCTTAGTTCTTTGTTTACCTCGAGTACAATTAGGGCCAATTTTACACTCAGGGGAACGTTGCCGCTAAAGATCATGAAGTTAGGTTACATAAAGGGAATAATTATGTTGTCGTGTAATGAAGAAAATAAATTATACAGTCACGAGCACTAATAAGTATACAGCTTTGGTTGAATCTTTGAACAGTCCAATTCACCAACGAACTCATTCCAGTGGAGATCTTATTGTGTGTTTATTTACTGTCTCTAGGTATTCGAAGTACACCTGGATCCTTATTAGTGCTCGTGAATGTACAGTAGGCTACTTCAAGAGGAGGAAATTAGTCCACTGCTTCGAAATGAGCCCGAAACACTTTGGCGAGGTCAGTAATGCAAATATACGAACAAGTGCAAATTCTAAGAGGTTTGTTTGATATATACAGACTGATGATTAAAAGACGAGACAATAACACAGGGTAAATTAAATCAATCTTACGAGCCAAAATGTTCGGAAATCAACATCTATCGATCCGCATCATATTTTCGAGATAGCTTCATTTCAAGGTGTTGTGGAAGTGTTGCATTCAGGACCCTGTGATCGTGTATGAAAATAGGAGCATTCTGATTCCTCCTGACCATGCCATGAAACAAGCTACTTCCCTATAGGTGGTGCTGTTTCGTGGCAATATTTGAAGAACTCACTTATTTCCAATTTTCTGACTACATCACAGGGTCCCTTAATTAAATATGCAGTACTTCTATTATTTGGTTCTGGGCAATACGAATTTATGGTCCGTATGCAAGAACACTCGTGGTGCATACGATGGTGTGGTATCGGTAAGATGACTCCATAGACAAACAAGTCATCGTACCACACCATCGTATACACCATGAATGTTCTTGAATACGGCCCATATATAATACATGTTACATAGAGCCATATTCAAGAACATCCGTGGTGAATACGATGGCGTGGTAACGGTACGACGGCTCTTATTTTTGTCTACGGAGCCATCGTACCGTTACCACACCATCGTATACACCACGAATGTTCTTGAATACGTGTCACATTCTTATCAGCCCATTCATCAAACACTAAATACTCACAAGTAATTATTTTTTGAGGTCCCTATGTCGGAAAGTCACACCAAAACACAGAAAACTATCACCCTTCTTGTCTGTGGGCCTTGAATGACAGATGGGTTTGATCCTATTACTAAATTTGCCCACATCATGCCGCTTTGCATTTAATATTTTCACATCAGCAATATTACAATTTAACAAACCATGAATTTCTCTAATAAAGGAACTGTTACGTTGTATTGAGTATAATTGAGATTATTATTTTATGGTATATAGATTGTTAAATAATTTCTGCTTACACTTTACACTTGCCATTGTCTAAAACTGCCATAACTTACCGCTTTCAATTTCATTATTCCCCCCAAAACAAGATTATGAATATTAATAATTTAATCATTCTTGATACATTTGGTTATGCTCAGAAAATTAATTATTCTAAAAGTTAAATAATTCTATAGACGTCACCCTCATAAGGCTACTCATAATCTCATATTTATAAATGATTAGTATTCGTTTAAGAAAGATGTTGCTTAATTTTAATTGTACAGAATATTATACGTATATTAATATATTTAGAGGACAACAATATTATATAGTTCTAAAGAGGTCCATATTAACTTTAGAGAAGATATAAAGGGGGTTTAAATAAATAAGTGATACAACTATAGGGGTCACATTCAAGAACATCCGTGGTGTATACGATGGCGTGGTACCGGTACGATGCCTCCATAGACAAACAACAGAGCCATCATACCAGTACCACCCCATCGTATGCACCACGGATGTTCTTGCATAAGGACCAATTAATATTTTATAGGCTATATCAAAATACACATTGGTACGGTATTGCACTTTATTAATACAAAGAAAATTACAGTATCATAAAATATGTCAATCACAATTATTCATTTACAAAATATGAAATGCTGTGAGAAACTTCATTGCTAAAAATTAATTATTAACCTAGGAATGCTGAATAGAATTATCTCTACTGGTATGTTTTTCTCGATAATAATTACAATAAACGATACAGTAACATGATAAGTTTGTATTTCAGCTCCTTTGATTAGACTATATTCAATAACTATTAACTGAATATAACTTTCAATAAACTTTTATAACGGGGAACAAAAAATGATAAATGCATCTAATAAGAGTTCATTAGGACATCTTTAAAAGTTTGAATACAGTGCTTAGGGGATAAACAGACGTAATACTGCCGGCTGAAATCTTACACATAATCATTGACCATATACTCTTCCCAAAGACTTATATGTAACTATGATATTTTTCACTGCCTCTCAGTTTACTAAAGCAGTGTTTGGCCACGTCCCATCCCACAAGTGCTCATGAGAATCCATAGGGTGGTATAATTAAAAGAGGAAAAGGCTCTTCGTCGTTTAACTAGTAATACAAAATACAAGAATGGGAATTGAATGACGACGAGCCTTTTCCTTGTTTAATACCACCCCCCAGAGTTGCCTCATGGAATTGTAGGCTACCAATAATTCCTCTAAAAGTTGCCATAAAATTACACAACAATAAATTTCAAGAGTAAGAGTAAATAATTTGCCATACTGTACTGTAGCCTATAGACTACCAGGTCCGGGCCCTCATAAGGCTGGAAACATAGAAGAAAATTAATCAATTTTAAAAGTGCATACACTCTGAGGGGAGGAGGAAAGTAATGAATATAAGAGGAAACCAACAGCAAGAAAACCAAACAAAAAATCCGACAACATAGATGGAAAAAAACTTTTTATGGGTTGGAAAAAGTCATGGTTTACGATTATATCAATTAATTCTGAGAAAATTACACTGCTAGTGCAATTACTGTCAAATTTTAAACAAGACTTAGTGTTGCAACATAAATATTTAATATCAAATGTATTGTCATTTAGCAAAGTCAGTATTAAATACAAAATTGGGATTTTAAAATACAGTATAAGAACATTATAAATGCAAATACTTGTCCAAATATATATATACAGCATAACTATAACAAGCATAATTTGGCATGTTTCAGAAATATCTAAAGTTTACTGCCAATAAATGAACAGTGAACCACTAAGTCGTGTCCTCATTCTGGCCAACATTTTTTCTCTCTCTCTACACAGGACATCTTTTACCATTTCTATGAGGGATTGTTGTTTATTTTAGTTCTGACTGATGGTTTTATTGTCAGATTACATTCCTAACACCAACCCTCCTTATTTATCCAGGCTTGCTGGCACTGACATACCGATACTATTTTAATTGTGGACAAAAATTCAGTGGTTCCCTGTACACAGCCTACAAGTCTTACTGGATATAAATTTCCTAATATTTACCACAGTTCAGTACAAGTACATGGTCTATACATCTTTATTATTATATTATTAAAAGCTATCTAAGAAATAGTGAAACATTGGTAAGCCACTGCAGAGTCATGGATTCGAAGTTCACATCTATCACCACCAAAGGTCCGTTTACACACTTGGCTGGTGGAGGCTTTACGTTCCCACCAACAATTACAATTTAAACAAGAATTAAAATTAATATGGGGTCTTAAGTCAATTTCAGACATAAAATTTAATGAACAGGAGGGTCTCACAGAACAGAATGCTGGAATAAACAGTTTGTCCAAATGACTATTATGGTCACTGTATAAACAAACCATATGAGATCTACCATCTCTTTGCACATTAAGAAAAATATTAATTATTTTACAAATACCAGGCCAGAATCTTACATGGAGACCATCCTCGATTGCTCATTACAAATTCCCGGTAAACTACAATAATTGCAGTTTTTCTAGGCATCTCGAACAAAATTTGACATTATTTTGGACCTTTCTCATTATTTGATATTGTGACGCTACAAGATAATGGATAAATTAAAGGAAGCTTAAACATAGAAGAATACGAGATAAAAATACAAACAAACACTCCACCTCCACCACCAAAGACATGATAAACGCACCCCTAATGACATCAAACACAAACTTTCCAATGTGATTATACCATTCCTATCAAGTAATATCTCCTGTGTCAGATATTATCACAATTATTTCCAGGAGTTAAATATAGGAGTTCAAGAAGAGGAATCTGGTTCACAGTGCCTTCCTTTTTTTCTTTTTATCACAAAGTACTGTACAGTACAGTGTTATTTCTTCTGACTCCCGAGCTGATCCCTTTCCTCCCTTCCACTGTTCCACCTTTCCTTACTTTTCCTTCATGCTTGCCATTCCTCCTCAGTCAGTATATCACAAAATGGCACATGACCCTGTATTATTTCTTCCATTTCTTTGGGAGTGGCAGTAGCAGTCTTTCCTAAGCTACCACTCCTTATAGGTACAGTACATAAAATACACTGCATTTAGACCTACAGTATAGTACAGTATTAAAATAAAAGTGGAGATGGTGTATGAACCTCTTCCTGAACACAAATGTATTCTGATTAATGGGATAATCACACATGTGTTTTTGTGTGCAACTGCACACTTAATACCTGACAGTTTGAAGGGAATTATTGAACCTCTCTCTTATATCTTTAATTATTAAATGACAACTGTCTATCAACCATAACAATTTAGGCTGGACACTTCTCAAAATGATGTGTTGTTGCTGAACCATCATTAATTTGGAAAATGAGTAAATAGCTCCATCTTTATCATATATTATAACAGTTTACAACAAATATTGTTTTGGTCCATGGATGTCCGTAAGTTTAGGAAACCGTTGACATCCATAATATTCTATGGTTTACTTCACGAAACCTCTCAAGTAATAACTAGTCCACTTCCCTTACCAACACTATTTCCTAATGCCATCCATCTTCTTGCACCTGCTGCTCTTTCATGTTCACTCTCCATTATCACTTTTCTGTATCTCCTTCCAATTCTCCTCTGTAACCATCTCCAACCTCTACTCTTCATCACCTCCTCCCTCTATATCTACTCTGTGACAGTCTCCAAGCTCCACTCTCCATCATCTCCTCTTTAAATATCTCCAGCCTTCTCTACAACCACCTCATTTACCCTGTCCATCAAACAGGGTTGGTGTGATCCCCCCTCCAATCATTCCTGTGTCACTTTTGCTACAATCACCAGGTTAGGTACTGTCTCTCTACACCCTTGGGTCCCAGAAGGCTTAAGTGATAAATGATGCATATGATAAAATTCTGTAACTGCTTGATGTTCTAAAATGAGTGAATGACAATATAATATGATCTTTTATGCAATATATGAACACTATTTGTTTGAGGCAGAACCAGTATTGCAAATTTTACATATCAATATGCAATACCAAAACAATGTTACTAATGGTTCCTCCTCAAACAGTTTTTGATGTACCATACATAACCTTCAATGCACAGAAATACTTATATACATATACTTATATACAAAGATGAGATATGACATTTGCACAAACAAGCACTGCTGCATCACAGGAGTTGAACATCACAGCGCCAATCTGGTCACACTGACATACCCTGCCATTACAGAATATCTATACACTTTTTTTCCTCAACTGAGTTTTCCAAAATCGTAGATGTGGCACCTGTGCAGTACTGAACTCACTCACTGGCTACCCACAATAAACATAAAAATAAAGAACATCTTCATTATCACATTTGATTGACCACACACTATTTACAAGAACAATCACAGCTTGTATTACAAGTCTCACAAATGCAGGTCTGCATTGGCACTGTACCCCACAAACTAAACTGCACAGGTGCCCTAACTCCAACTTTGGACCTTCAGCTGAAAAAATATATTGAGTATAAGTAAGAGTACAAGCTGTGAAGCCTTACTGCCACCCACTGTTATCGGAAGCATACAAAGGTGCATGTTTTTCATACCTGGCAAAAATATACCGATTCACTCAACTGGATGAACGGCAAACATCAACAGAGGCTGTATATTTATTTACTCTACTAAATATTCATCTACAAATCAATGATCTATCTAATCACTGTATGACACCATAATCACAGTTAGAATTGCTGTTTACAATTCATCAACACTAAGCTGTTCAGGAACCAGTGCATATTTGCCACATAAAAAAAAGGCACTATAGACATAGTGTAGAGTATGTTTATGATTTTCACCAGAACATATCAGTTAGATGGAAATGTACCGTTTAATAAAATTAACAACTGTGGCAATATTTGGCGTTATTGTCAAGTAAAAAAAACATTACTGTGAATTATATAAGATGGTAACAAGGTGCTTCTGTCTTCACCCATCATCCAGTGGAGTAAAGAATAAAGTCGTCTAATATTTTTCATGGTTGATGGTACTTAACACTCTCGAGCAAGGCCTGGTTTTGTTTAAATTGCACGCGTGGGTGTAGCAGGACACACCTCGCTTATGGCGCGCTAGTTTGAACTAGGGAAACTGACTGAGGCAGGCAGCCAGACTGTGCAGACAGTGTGTGTTTCATTATATTTCATATGTTACCAATGTAGTGGAAGCTTATGTGGCATCCAAATTTGAATCTAATCTGCCGAATGGTTGACTTTTCACAATTATTTTTCCAAAATTAGGACGCCAAGTGGAGTATGTGCACGAACGTAAAGTTGTTTTTTTTAGTCCTATAACGCATCGTAGGCGTCAGCCATGCATGTGTTAATATTTATGCATGACAGATAATTTTGTGTTCAAATGTTACAGGTAATTACTGTGGATAACCAGTCATGGCTCATTATTCCCATTGGTCCAGAGATGTCAAGGTGATACCTGAAGTTCACTTAGCCACAGCAAATACTGTATCACTGAAGTCCATAATCACACAAAGGGTTAAATGCAATATGGATCTTATGCACAAAGTACCATCATGCATCAGGTCTGGTAAGAAGTTAAAATTAATACAGGCAAGGCCAATTCCGACCATGTGGCCCCGTTAAGAAAACAAAAAAGTGGTACACCTCCCAAAGAGGCCATCAGGGCAAGGCCCTGACCCCATCACCTACGTAAATAAAAGCAAATTATTATACAATGATGATCACATTACTGACACCCCATATAAACCTCTTTAATACACTACACTGCTTTGACACTATCATGAATATAAAAACATATCTAAATAAAAAATATATGTATATACAGTAAATATTTAGTGTAAAGCACTAATACTGTACTGCAAATAAAAACGTATACAGCTTAACGAGGAATTATGAGGTACTGGCAAGAAGGAATATCAGTTTATGCCAACTGCAAACAGGCACTTAGATTACATCACATTCAACCATGTTATTGTCCTCCACATATGTTTAGGAATTGTCCATTTCAGCAATACCGTAGATCTTTGAGAATTTTATATTGAGTATACAGGTGAACCTCTCTTCTCTTCATAATATAGGTACAGTTTATTATCAATATAAAAATATCACCCCAAAATGTACACAACAATGAAGAAGAATATTTCACAACTAGGAACTTGCATTAGTGTAATTATTGATTGGTGTATTATGGTCCAAAATGAGATCCCGAGTTTTCATCATTTTGTCCGGCAAGATATGGATAAGTTGGGTATTGTAGGATTTGGCGATGAACAGAGAACAATGGAAAAGAGCTATTGCATGTCCAACCCCACTCAAATGGGAAAGAAAGGACACACAATGAAGATGATAATAATATTGATGATGATGATATGATGATGATGATGATGATGATTATTTTACCCATCCAAACAATCCTTAGCCCAGGCTTAGCCATTTCATATTACAAAGGTTCAGCTGAAATTTATATGGTACTGTTGTATTTTGCTCTTTTTAGTGGAACACATTCAGTAACAGCCCATCTTACACCTGTACAGTATACAGTACCAACATTTGATCTAGTGACACTGACAAACTGAACAATTTAAAGTTTTCCTGTGGGACAAGAATATGGCTAACAATGCATCTCCAAGTTATTAGTTCCACTCCAGAAACAAACTGGAGTCTTTGCGATTCATTATTTGCAAGTCAACAATTGCAGTGATAATTGATAGCAATCATTAACAATTCATAGCACCATAACCATGATAGCTACAAGAATACAGAGTTTATAATGACTAGTCACCAAACTGGAAGTCAAAAAGTGAGGCAAGGTTTCCTCTATGCTTCCTCTGTAACAGCTTCAGATTTTCGCTTTGAGATCTGATCCAGGTGAAGATTGGTCTTGTCTTCAAAATAGTGTTCCATTCTTACTGCAGCGTATTCCTGAAACACAAAATTAGTTCACAGTGAAGTAGGACTACAGTAAAAGTGTGAGGAACTGGTGATATACTTGTTACCTCGTGACAAAAAGTATGATCAGGAATAGTTATTAAAATAATTACTGCATTGTAGTATCCATCTGATTTCTTTCCCTCCTATTAAGCATAATCCTACCGAAAGTTTCCTTAAAAGCCATGTTTATATAAAGGAGAGTAAACAAAAACAGTATTCTACAACAACATTTTAGAGACAACTGATTATAGAGACCTCAGGAAGCATTGAACATGACTTTTATTTATTATTGCACATTACTGTACTTCTCTAGGAACCAACTGCATTGCCCCTACCATATAGCCAAAGGGGATGCTAGACACCTGTCCCTGCACCATGGACCACAGCGCCCAGAAGAGGTGTGATGCCAAGACGAATACTTTGACTTCCTGCAGTAACGTCTCCTCTGCCGGGTGACTGGGAGGGTTGCCGTTACTGATGGAACAGTTGTCCAGGCCGCTGCTTCTGAAATTGATTAGACTTCATGTTAGAAAGGTCTTGTCCAGTTGTAGAGTTCACTGCTTCTGAAATTTACAAGGCTTCATGTACCAGTAACACTTTTACTGATATTGATGAATATTTAGTATAAATATTAATAAAGGTATATGTACTAATCAACACTTGCCAATTAGAAGTTAGGAGTTGTGAAAAAGCCAATTATACTGATGATATCAGCTGCAGATATTGAAAATCAGCAAAAATAAAAGGAATCTTACAGAGTTTGTGGTTCCTGGGATGTGTTGTTAGAGGATACTGCTGGGTTCTTCTCTCTACGGCACTGCTCCACAGCTTCTAGGTACGCACGGATGAAATTTATCTAGAAAAACATTTTATGATTAGTTTACTACCTTTCTGCTCTTTAATGCAGTCAGAATTATATATTTTGCAGATACCCATGATCAGCATGATTTCATCTACAAATCTTTTAAAATGTTAAAGTGATGGACATTTCTTTCATTAGTCTGTATTTGGGATTTCCTTGTTATTAACACAAAAAAATTTACAGATTTCTAAAATTAACTCCCAACACAATTCCAACCAAAATATTTGCCCTCACGAAATAGAAGATGAGACTAAGGGCCGATTCCACAGTCGATTTGTTACAGCCCGAACAAATACCATCCCGAACATGGTGAGACCCTTTACCAATAAGCCTTTCCGATTCCACAGTCGTCTGATCTTTGGTTTGCGAGCCAACAAACTTGGTGGCCGCGCAAACAAATCCCCGGAAGGGTTGGTACACCTGAATGGTGGATATTGGCCATATAACTATAACAAACTCACACCTAAATATGAACTGTCACATGTGAGCAGAAGAAACTTGGGAGAGAGAACACATGACGAGTTGACGACCACAATTTCTCCTGGTGACAAGGCTCCTGCTGCTCTAACTTATCAGCAGTTAATTTTCACTAAATAACATAAAACTTGAGAAATACTGATGTTAAATATATTTCAAATACATAAATAATGTTTTAATAATACATTTGTCTGCTGTCATAGCGGGTAATATGATTAAAAAGATCATACAAACTGTTGTTCTTGGACGTGTCTACACTAGTGTAAATTTGAGTTATAATTAGTTCCCTCTACTCAGTTCTAAGTACTTGTATAAGGTTATACCATAATAAATGTTTCACAGGCTTATCTATAATGAATTTGGAGTAACGTGTGGGAAGAACAATAGATGTAAAATAATGAAGTGCTGTGATACTTTTAGCCGAGTTGAAGCCAGTGTTGCCAGGTCTGCTTGACGAAATTTCCCCAACTTCAACATCGAATTTTCCCTTTTTACCTCAAAAATTTCCGGTTTACTCTTGAAGATAGTCGTATATTTCGTCTTGTAGAAATTTCTCCATTTATTTTTCAATAATCTTAATATAATTTCCCCATTGCTACCTCTAATTCTTCGTCTAGGGAAACTTTCCCATACTTGGCAACACTGGTTGAAGCTCAGCAGACGACAGATTTGAATTTACTGCGATCAGCAGGATTATCGTAAAAATAATACAATCTTGCTGTTTTTCCTTGTTTCTGGATGCCTTCTATAGAAAACAATGGACATGCATTATACAATGAAAAATAATCATTTGGTATGCAAATAATATAAATATTTTCAATAATATATAATTAGTTAGCTCGGTTGGGGAGGTATACCCTTCACCAAAGATCCATCACCAAAGTTCCAATAATGCTTATGATTTTGGTTGGATCCCGAACAAACTGGGTCCCGAAAAACGACTGTGGAATCGGACACGTTACCAAAGGTTTTCGTTTGTTGGCTCGCAAACAAATATTGACGACTGTGGAATCGGCCCTAAGTAACCTAAGTGGCTTAGTGGCATTAAGCAGTGTTGCTTGGGGTAAACAATACAAAAGTGCATAAATAACAAGTACAGTACCAGGCTGTATAGGCCATTTGGTACAGAACTATGACATTACAAGATACTGTAATAGACATATACCTGTATAAGGAGACAAGCACATGGACTGGGATACATTGGAAATATTTTCACATACAGTATAACATTATGATAACGTACCTGTTTTTCTTTTGCTGGGAAGTTATCTCTGTCGACAGTGAAGTACGGATGGACTGGAAGTTTGTACTCGTACATCCACTCACAGAAGTGGTTGGCGAGATCGAAGCCTCTATAGTTGTAGGAGCAATACTCAAAGTCGATCAGGCATATCCGATCATCTGGACCCTTTATATCTCTTTTCAATAACAAGTTTCCCTCCTGCATATCATTGTGAGCAAACACTACCGGGGACTGAACCTTGGCCACCACCTGCCTCAGATACTCCATCTCATTATGGTAATTGATCTTCCTCAGCCTATCCACAGTCTGGGTCTCGTCATCCCTCGCCGTCTTGGATAAAAACCCTTTGGATGATCTCAGCCATCTGAAAGTACAGTACAGTAAATATAAAAATCCAAGTGTGAGTGACAAAAAACAAACAAAACACTACACTAAAAGATTATAAACACACAATTACAAGGACTTTTGGTACACTACAAGGACTGTATCTGGGTAAGGGACTGTCCAAGGACTCTAATTGTAAATAAACTGTATATATCTGGTCAAGTGTTTAATTAAGAATACCACTACAGTACCAATGGCCTCAACGTTTGTCTCTATTAGTACAGCTTAATATACAGTACAGTAGTCCTACATACTTCTCCATGGTATTCCACATCCAACATGGTTCCTTGCTGATGGGTACATTGAGGGAGTGTATGTTGGCCATCTTGGAGGCGATTACACATGAAAGGCTTGGGTCTGCCAGCTCTCGGGTAAACAGTGGTCTGGCCTGAAATGTTTCATACAACAAGTTAGTATCAGTGTATACATATATTCAACTCACAAGACACCAAACCAAAATACGTAGGCTACATGTCATATTCTACTCTCAATACACCACACCTGAGAGAGAGAGAGTGAGAGAGAGAGAGGATATGGCTTAAAACGAGAGAGCAACGAGAATAGGGACAAGGTTAAAGATAAAGGAGCGATAAAAGAGGAAGAGGGAGTGATAGAGGGTAGGTGCCAAAGGAGAGAGAAAAACGGGAAAAGGGACAAGGTTAAAGATAAAGGAGCGATAATAGAGGAAGAGGGAGTGATAGAAGGTAGGTGCCAAAGTGGTGATAACGAAACTGGGGAACTAATGTATTCATCTCAGTTTGTCTTTCTGACAGTCTACTTTTGGTTTATTAGAGTTTCTTGATTCCTCCAAAGTATGCCAGGAAACAAAACTAGATTAACAAAAATAGTGGTGTTCTGTTGCTTGGAATAGTTTGGAGGAATCAGTTGCTCCAGATTTACCAACAGTGTACTACCCCACTTAATTAAGGTAGTAATTCTTTTTAGTTACATTGGGGTGCCTTGATTCCTCCAAAGTATTCGAATTAACAGGACCAGAAGAGCAAAACTAATGGTGTTCTGTTGCTTGGAATAGTTTGGAGGAATCAGTTGCTCCAGATTTACCAACACAAAACCTCCCCCTTCGTGCGTGTGTGTGTAAAGATAAGGCATTCTATATTTACCTACAATGAGTGTTTCAAGGTTAATATAGACAGTAATACAAAAAGTTATTACTAATTAAACCATAAAGGATATTTGGTATTAAGGTAGTATAATAATAATAATAATAAAAATGTGAGTACATTATTTTACGGCATTGTCAACAAGGTCCAAGGTTACGAGTGCATGAATGTAGGCAATTATATTATCGAGTCTCCCATATTAGCACGTGGGTATAATTCAGTCATAATTATACCTTGGCCCTAAATGCTTGAAGGAGACCAGGAAGGGGATGTATTTACACGGCGCCAAGTTACATTATGACGTATGAGTGGCTATCCCAATGAGAGATTATTTCATTGAACTGAGGGCCATATTCAAGAACATTCGTGGTGGTGGTGCATGCGATGGTGTAGTACCGATACGATGGCTCCATAGAAACACAATGTAGCCGTCGTACCGTTACCACGCCATCGTATACACCACGAATGGCCCAGAAACACATAAACATCTTCTTAATCACATTAGGGGCATTGTATCGATTCTGAGAGTTGAGGAAGACAAAGACGAAGAAATTAAAACCAAAGGGACACTACACGCAACTAGAGCATATCATGAATTAATGTCTTTCACTGTATCTGTTTTACTCAACAAACAATTGTATAAAAATGTTGAGGTGGCAACTATGGCGAGAGAGAAATGAGGAAATGAAAAGTGAAAATCATATGACTCTAGAATAGTACATTAATTTCAAATTCAATTCAGTTCAATAATGCAAAAAAACTAGTTCCAGGCCATAAGGGTATTCGGTACTGAGAGTGGTACAACTACTACAACAACAACTATACAACAACAACTTCCAAACACTCGTAATTATTGTTTTCGAGTTGGTATGTACAGTCACAATCAAATATCCTGCGACACTTTCCTTCCACAATGCAAATAAATCAGTATCATATCTAAATATAATCATACAACAACACCTTATGTCATCTCAACCCCCTCAATTATTATTATTATCATCATTATTATTAGTTGCTGCAAAATCATACGTTGTTCTTTATTACCAAGATATTTACTACGATGGAAGGAAAGTGTTGCTGGATATTTGATTGTGACTGTACACTGTTTAGGCCTGAATTGGACCTTCTATAAAATAGCATAATTCAGTGATAATGAGATGTGTTTATATTACCTTCCTGCCTGCACACACACATAGCAGACAGACTGAGTGCTGACAGAGCCAAACCAACACCACCACCTGTCAGAGCCTCCTTCCTATATATACATTGCCTTGACATCAAGAGGAAGGGAGTTCTTAAGAGTATGTTTGTAAAAATAGTAACCGGGCAGAAAAATCTCTAAAAATCAAATGAAAATCTCTGTGGTTGGAGGATTGGAACCTCAATATTTCAATGGGGGTGTGTGGCAGGAACAGATCGACCTCCTCCTTTGTTGTAATTTTTTTCTTTTTTCAACAATGAATATTAAGGGGGAAGTAGAGTGTTGGTAAATCTGTTACAACTGATTCCTCCAAACTATTCCAAGTAACAGAACACCATTATTTTTGTTCATCTGGTCCTGTTTCCTGGCTTACTTTGGAGGAATTAAGGCACTCCATTGTAACAAAAGTGAATTACCCCCATAACTAACTAACTAAATGACTAATTAACTAACTTTCTCAGACTCCTTTTAACGTGCGTTGTTTTCTATCAAGTAGTTACAGTCTGAATTTGAAGTTGAACTGTTTATTGACTTAAAATATTAGTCAAATGAATGAGGATACAATCATGCTATATTCTCGTTTCAGTTTGAATTTTAAATCGCACTAAATTCGCACAAAGAGTACAGTTAAGGAATGTCGGAAGGGGAGGGGGGGAGTTGACCGACGGGGGGGATTGGGGGGGGGGGGGGGGTTGGCATTGGGGGGGGGGCGAGGGAGGGTGTGAATCTGCCCTCATACGTAGCAGAATGATGCAAGTTCTGCTTTAGTTACTCCTATGTGTGTCACCAGGCTTTTGGACGAGTAGCCTAACCCTATTTCAGTAGGCTAGACTGACTCTTTTATATTATGCTTCCGTGTGTGTGTGTGTGTGTGTGTGTGTACAATAATTGCGCCCTAAGCCACAAAAATCCATTATCCACTTCGTCTATCCGTGAAATAATCCAATTACCAAAACAATTGTATTTCACTTTTCGGTATATGAAAAAAGAGTAAGGAACAGCAAAAGACAAAATATGTCATAGGAAGAGGCATGTTATCCGAGAGAAAAAAATGTATGCATGAAACCTACAATGACGATGACACACACACACACACACACACACACACACACAAACAAACACACAGGAACAAAATTAATGGTAGTGCAAATGAAAACCACACACACACACACGCACACACACAGGAACAAAATTAATGGTCGTGCAAATGAAAACCACATACACACAAACACACACGAGTAAATGGCAATGTTAATGAAACCTAGCATAACGGTGACAAGAACATACACACACACACATTTCCTGTATATGTATTGGTTGATTCACAGGTGCTAAGTTGGCACTGACAAAGCAAAATAAACACACACTCTTACTTGCCACGCTCACTTCTTTTCAATCTTCTTTCGTGCTTGCTGTCCCACCTCTCTACTCTATGACCACCTCCCTTCGTCTCCCAGTTCTAAGGTGAGTTAAAGTTGGTCTTCTTTCATCCTCAATTCACTTTCAGTCACGTTCACCTCCACCATCACCGTCTACAACTTCACCATGACACATCAACTCTTCATTTTATAAGCGACAATGAAAACGGGATTATGTACACAGCAACAATTATGTGAACAGCGCATTTACAGAATCCTATGCTGTGAAAGTGTGAATGACGTAGGATTGTGTTTTGTCTTTTGAACTACAGATAATTCAGTCCTATTGTTACTGGCTGAGGAAATAAACCTTTTTGCACCAATAATACTTCGGGTGTAAGAAATATTCACCGATAGTTTTTTTTTTTTTTTCTATCGTGTGTACGTTTGCCAGCACTTATAACTAGTTCAGGAATAAAGGACAGACAACACTGACCGTACCTGTTATAAGTGCCGTCAACTGTACATGTCCTCCACTCACCGGTATGAACTGCTCCAGCCTCCCCCCGGGGAAGACACCGTAGAGGCGGGGCCCCAGACGACGCTCAGACAACAGGGCGAAGATGACACTCTCAGCCAACAGGGACTCAAGGGCGTCCTCTCCATGTACCTGGCAAGATAAGGGGCTGTAGAAGGAGATACTGAAGGAGGTGGGTTGGGATTTACTGTAGAAGGAGGGTTGGGATTTACTGAAGGAGGGGCTGAAGAAGGAGGGTAGGGATTTACTATAGAAAGAGGGTAAGGATTTATTGAAGGAGGCACCGAAGGAGGAGGGTTGAGATTTCCTGAAGGAGGGGCTGAAGGAGGGTTAAAATTCCATGAGTTGTGGCAAAGTCTATGATTTTATAAGTTATGAATCATCCACTCAAACTCCAAACGACTATAAGAGGCCTTTTGGATATCACAGGGCACGACTTGAGTTCCCTTCTGTGTTCCTTACCTGTCCGTAGATCCTGAGGAGGACTTCTGAGGGCTCGGCAGCTTTGGGTGGGTAAGTGGCAGGCAGGGCACAGTAATACAGCATGTTAGACAATCCACCACTGGGAAGGAAAGACAGAGTTAGTAAATAAGTAGTTAGGACACTTATCGTCACCTCAATAATAATAATAATAATAATAATAATAATAATAAAGTCACTTAACATCACCTCAATAATAATAATAATAATAATAATAATAATAATAATAATAATAATAATAATGTCACTTAACATCACCTCAATAATAATAATAATAATAATAATAATAATAATAATAATAATAATAATAAAAATAATAATAATGTCACTTATCGTCACCTCAATAATAATAATAATAATAATAATAATAATAATAATAATAATAATAATGTCACTTATCGTCACCTCAATAATAATAATAATAATGGTGTGCATATTATTCACTATAAAGGGTTATGGGAGGCTCCTCATTTGTCTGTTTACATCATTGAACTTTTATCTTTCCAACTCGAAACACCGATAACACTGAGGTCAAGTGATTTAGAAATACCACGAACTCGATCACCGACTAGGCTAATTGGACACGATAATATCTTGTAGTTAAGGGGAGATTCTATTGTTGGTAAATTGGAAAGTCTCTGATTCCTCCTAACTAGGCTATACCAGAAAATAGATGCCCTCGTTGGTACTAATAGGGGATCTGTTTCGTGGCACAGTATGGAGGAATTAGAAACCTTCCAATTTCCCAACACTTTTGATATTAAATAGTTAAACTCCATTTCAATTTACATAATAATACAACATCTCCATTCTCAGATAATATACATATCTATACTAACGCCACACGATTTAAGGGCATAGTATACTTTTGTTACACTGGAGTGCCTTGATTACTCCAAAGTATGCCAGGAAACAGGACGAAATGAACAAAAATAATGGTGTTCTGTTGCTTGGAATAATTTGGAGGAATCAGTTGCTCCAGATTTACCAACACTGCTTCCACCTTCATGATTGTTTCCTAAGTAGGTTTCCGTAGTTACACACATTATGTTTGAAGAAGCATTGGAGAGGAACTTCAGCGTGACATATATTAGAACACGAAATGCTTGTTTATGCTGACATCTGGACTTGGCCTGACCTGACCCGACCTGACCCATACCTCCTGACGCACCGTGAACTTTGACCTTTGAACCACCGTTGATTTCTGGTGACCTCTTTCTTAAGGGGGTAGTACAGTGTTGGTAAATCTGGAGCAAATGATTCCTCCACATTATTCCAAGCAACAGGACACCATTATTATTGTTCCTCTGATCCAGTTTCCTGGCATACTTTGGAGGAGTCATGGCACTCCAATGTAACAAAAGTATATTACCCCCGTAAGGAAACTAAAGCGTGTATCACATGGGGCGTTTCACCGGACTGCTTTGGCGAGAAGAGATGAAAAGATTGCCAGAAGAAAACAGCTGCAACATAAATCATATCAGTGTTATATGACTGAAATAATTATATCACATAAATATTTATTATCATGTACACATTTTCTTGT
The DNA here is from genome assembly GCA_033782935.1 of Petrolisthes cinctipes. Lineage (NCBI taxonomy): Eukaryota > Metazoa > Arthropoda > Malacostraca > Decapoda > Porcellanidae > Petrolisthes > Petrolisthes cinctipes. Next base: position 24,889 of record JAWQEG010004126.1, read on the forward strand.
AATAAATTGTGTATGATGGTCTATATTTCAATGTTTATCAAGTGCTATCGATATTTTAAATCAAGGGAAAAAGTATAGACATATTTTGACTCCGGAGTAGGTTGGGTGAAATGGGCAACTCTTTGTAACATGTTATTAAACCTGGGGAGCGCGGTTGGTTGGGCGAAATATCCCTCAGGTTGGCCAAGTAGGTCCGACGAAAGGCCAAGTTGGGTGAAGCAGTCCGATGATAGGCGCTTATCTAACTAACTTCCAATGAACAACAACCTCTTCACATCTATAGCCTCCCCAAGCCTCTCCCACTAATAACCAACATTAGGAAGACAGCCAACCATGGAAACTACAGTAACTAAAATTGAAACTACCAACCAACCAACCATCTATCGCTTTACATCTATCTACCAACCAACCAACCACAGCTTCACATCTACCAACCAACCAACCACAGCTTCACATCTACCAACCAACCACCCATCGCTTTACATCTAGACTCTCCAACCAATCCATCGATCAGTGTGCAGCAGACTCACGCCACGACAGGGAGAGGTTACGACCCTTGCCACTTCTTACCGTTCTTATTTTATGTAGGTGTAAGTTATAAGTACACACCCACTCACTCTCTCTCTGTTGCTTGGTTATTGGAGCTTAATGTCTATCGACTTCGTAATGGTTCAATAATTAAGGCGATGTAATTGTAAAATGATATAGTGTGTGTAGGAATGTGGGTGTATGTGGAGAAGTGATCGTGTGGTGTGATGTAGCGTGGCGTGATATCTCTCTCTCTCTCTCTCTCTCTCTCTCTCTCTCTCTCTCTCTCCAACACAATCAGCAAACACATGCTAACCTAATGTAACCTTGACCGGAACCTTCTGTACGTATACAACCTACCGTCCTTAGGGAACTGAGCGACCTTCCACACCGACCTTATTTAATTTTGTAAACAACGCTACGTGCAGTGAGCATTAGTTAGCTTTGTAAAATGTACCCAGCTATAAAGGACTCTGGGTAAGGTTCGAAAGGCTCTCCAAGGTCTATGTTATCTTAGGGAAAGTTTGTTTATTTGACTAGGAGTGGCCATACTGTATGTGGTCTAAATCCCCAACCAACTCGTGGCAAATTCAACCTGTAGAAAATAGTTACCCCTTCTGGTGGTGAGCATTCCGGCCAGAACCAGTTTCACCAGAGTTGCAAACGCTGAAGTTTAATATTTCCTCGTCCCTTCCAGCTTTAAGGGGAGATTTTCTTGTTGGTAAATTGGATGGTCACTGATTCCTCCAAACTATATGCCAGAGAACAGATGCCCTCAATGGTACTAATAGGGGATCTGTTTTGTGGCTAAGTTAGGAGGAATCAGTAGCCTTCAAATTTACCAACAAGAGAATCTTCCCTTAAAGAGTTATATGTGTAAAGGATAAACATGAAAATATAAAACTTCAATCCCGAGCTTGTGTGGCGAATGTACTAAGAACTTGTGTGGCGAATGTAATGAAAACTTGTGTGGCGAATGTATGTACTGAGAACCTGTGTGGAGAATATACTGAGAACTTGTGTGGCGAATGTATGTACAGAGAACTTGTGTGAGCGACTGTACTGGTACGTGCTGGAAGGCAGACATCACATGGCGGTACACGAGACAGGCAGGCCAACCAACCAACCCGACCCACAACACCCAGCCAGCCACCCAAGGCAGCCGCTCTGACGTAATAAGAGTAACCTAAGTAAACGACACCCCGGCTCAGCATAAGTGTTGTTTCCTCGCCAGTAAGCTATTCTAAGACTCCAATAGTCAGTCACTCTCCTTAATACTGTGTTTCCTCGTCAGTATTCTAAAAGGCTCCAGTTGTCAGTCACTTTCCTTAAGGTGGAAGTACAGTGTTGGTAAATCTGGAGCAAATGATTCCTCCAAACTATTCCAAGCAACAGAATTTTTGGAGGAATCCTGGCACTCCAATGTAACAAAAGAGAATTACCCCCTTAATATTGTTTCCTCGTCAGTATTCTAAAGCTCCAATAGTTAGTCACTCTCCTCAATACGACAAGCGAGCCTTCAAACTATGCAACAAAACAGAATCTACCGAAGGAAAATGAATAGGCTAATGGAGTATGTTTTACCTCGTGTGTGTGCGTGTGTGTGTGTGTAATTTATTTTTATGGGGGCTGGGTGGAAATTGGTTGATACTAATCCCTTCAAACTACGCAACGAAACATTATCAACGTAAGGCAAGGGAGTAGACTAATGGAGTATGTTCTACCTCTTGTGTGTGTGTTTATTTTATTTTTACTGAGGTTGGAAATTGGTTGATACTGAGCCTTCAATCTATGCGACGAAACTGAAGGTGTGGTAGGCTATCTGCCGAGGGACTGGAGGGAAATTATTGCGCCACGGATCAACGACTTGCCTTGCCCGTATTAGGATGCAGCTAGTCTCCCTCGGCGGTATCCTACGACGCAGTATACAGATAGGCTACGGCCCTCTTTTACTCTAAACCTGGCAGTATATTTCTTTAACTCTAGACCGGTATATTTCTGACACTGTATAAATGAGTAATATAAGCGAGGGAAATACTGGATTCACCGCGTATTCTAGAAGATAGTGATTATTAAGTGTATGTAAATTATATACGGGTATGATAATCATCCATGAAGGGTATGTATGATAATAATTAATACCGAAAGTATTAAGGTTAATCTGGTAACGTATGATAATTATTACTACTAACCCTCAACGTAGAGACTACATAATCAGTCAGTCAGTCTCTCTCTCTCTCTCTCTCTCTCTCTCTCTTAAAATATATACAAATTACAAACAGATAAAGACAACCAGTAAAAGAAATATTAACACACCAATCACTTAAGGAGAGATACTCATGTTGTAACGTAAATTGGAAGGCTACCGATTCCCCCTGAAATATACCAGAAAACAGACACCTCAACGGTACTAATACGGATCTGTTTCGTGGCATTGTTTGGAGGAATCGGAGACCTTCCAATTCACCACCAAATTAATTCCCCCTTAAACCAAACATAAGATTTAATTGTGTTTTCTACGAATCTACGTTAGGCTCATTCCAAAATCCCAAGTGAATTTGAACGTAGCCAGCCAGAGAGACAGCCAGCCAGAGAGACAGCCAGACACTCCCTCACAGCCAGCCAATGAGGAACTATCAACTGAGTCACCTGGCCAATGAGATTTAAGCCTTCTAATACACACCCACCTAGGCCTTCGTTAAAGAATGTCGTTAGCCTCTGTGCCTGTAAAACTGTAAAAACAAAATAATAGCAATTAGGCTAAGCTTCCCTTAACATAATAACATATATCAAGTGGTTGGGGACAAGGAGAATTAATCCCCGCCCTCCTGGTGTTCTAGACTAGTGTTACAAGGATATATAGATTTTGGACATAAGCCTATGGGGAGAATCTTTTCTTGGTGAATTTGGAAGGTCTGTGATTTCTCCAAACTATGCCACGAAACATATCCCCTATGAATACCACTGAGGGCGTCTGTTTTCTGGTATATTTAGGAGGAATCAGCTAGTAGCCTTCCAGTTCACCAACAAGAGAATCTACCCTTATCGAGGTCACAGACGGTGTTTTTATAATGCTTCATCATCAATTGTAGAGCATCGAGGAGGAAGGGGATTGGGTACAAGTGAAAGTATACGATAGACCAGGAATCCTGTCAGATGTATGTACCGTACGTACAATTATAGTTCAGCAGAAGTTTGATTAGTTCCTCGAGTATGACAAACTTCCTCATGCCTTGATATTAATTTGAAGAGGACAAGTTCATACGCATATGTTTAATACATCATAAGTAATTTCTCATCGCAAGAGACAAAGCAAGGCATATAATGATGACACATATGTTTCCTTTCTTATTGTAGGTTTCTTAGCAGGCTTTTTAATTTCCTCACGATAAAAATATACACCTGCAACGCTTGTATCTAAAGCTGGTAAGTGAACACTGGCCAAAATGGTTAATCCTTGATACTTAATAAATACTTTGAAGCTGAAATGCTGTCACTACTACACTCCTGCCATTTCCTTCCTCTCCTCACGCAGACAGATTAACCTCCTTGCACAGTTTCATTGTTTGGACGTTTCAATTGCATAAACTTTCCTTAAAAAGTACCCACAATACCAGTACTTTAAATGGACCACATATAAATATCAATATCAAATCAACATAAAGTGAGGGATCTTTTAAGTGAGGCTTTTTCATGGACTGGGGAAAGAGTGACTCCTCCAGAACAGTGAGAGGCAACATCCTGGGGCGAATTCACAGTGGCTTTGGTTTGTTGTGATCCTCCCCAACCAACCACACTTGTCAGTCTTTATTATATCCAACAAACTCAGTCTCCATATCCACAAAATCTGTCAAGTAGTTCCATTATTACCATAGTTTCATAGTGGAGTCCTCAAATTGATCACATAATTCACTCATGAGTCATTTACACAGTTCAGTTTCTTTCGTTAGGGTGCTTGCAAACCAAAACAAACCGCGGTGGAATCGGCAACCTGTCCCCGTCAAAACAAAACAAACCAAACCCAGCCGCTCCCTCCCTTCCCCCATGCCACGCCACACCACGCGTCGCCACCAACAGCAGCAGGCAGCAGCTGCAGTAGTACCCAAGTGACCTTCACCGCACTACCTACCTACCTACCTACCTACCTCTCGCACAAGGCCAAACACTAGTGCGTCACAAACACGCACAAAAAAATTGCAACAACAACAACAACTACTAATACGACTGCAAGTGGTTTGATTTCCATGAGTTTTAACACGTTAAGATAGTACTGGCCAAGTTTCAACGTGGCATGAAAATATTGCAGTTGGCCAATACTGTAGGCTAACTATACAGAAACGGTCAATTTTAGTCCTGCAACACCTTCGAATGAAACGGACCCGAAAAATGATGCGAAACTATATATATATCTGTTGGTCTCTGTAATATTGGGTTTATAAGATTTGCTCTCATGACTCACTTTGATTCACCCGATGCAGGACTATCGACCGTGACTGTACGTATCGACTCGAGCGTGGTGCTATAAATAAAGTATAGGCTATGCACAGCTAATGATGTGTAACTGTGGTGTTGTCTTCTCCTGCTGCTCAGGGTTGATAATTATAGTCATCCCTTGTAAACCATCCTGGGAGTTGTATCGCACTTGGGGACGTTGGGGTGTAAGGCGTAAACATGTAGGCTATACCATTTATTTTACCATAGACAAATAATTCTATAACATATGCTACTGGATAATTACTCTTGTATACACACGCAACATACAACCGGAAATTCCATATGAAAGCAGTTCTAAAGGGAGATTATGAGGTATCGGTGGGTAGTCTTTATAAATAACTCTGGGGAGCGAGTTGCCAGACGGCAGATTCATTCCTACTCACAGTTAACTTTGACTGGCAGTGTACTAAGAGAGGGAGAGAGAGATATTATTACCTCTGAGACAGGCATAGTGTAGAGTCGGCAGCAATTGTCGTGTCGCTTAACTTAATTAACGTTTCATGAAGGATAACATACAGGATAATCAACGAACCAACACAGTCACCAACACAGAATTACAATATCCAGGGGACAAATTAGTAAACTACTCTGGGTTTCCATTTTACGAGCCTGTGAAGCTTATATTTCCATACTGTACTTTATGACTTGACAGATGTGGCGACACTACTTTTACCGCCGACTGTAGGCTACATGTTAAAACATATGCGAGAAGCCGAATATCAGCAAGCTAAACTACGGATTAAAGATCATTATAACAGTGACGCATTCAAGGCTAGCTCATTCCATTGACTGTATCTTTCTGCCGTTTTACTACAACAACCTCTTGCAAAGGAGGAATAAGGAAGTGGTATTTTCCCCAATTCAAAGTTTAAGATATGGCTCTTTTGTCAGTGTCAGGAGCGTTTGCCTCTCCCAGAATAATCGTTTGAAATTAATTAGAAAATAATGTGAAAGTCGTCAGTCGTCACTCATGTAAATCTTTTAAATAATGTGTAGGGTAAATTTATAACACCTCAAACGAACAATTATCAAATGAACGTGGCCAAGCACCGCCAGCCAAAAAACAACAAAACATGAAGACACAACACTGTAGGATATAAATATTTACTTAATTAACGGGATAGTGTAGTGTTGGTAAATCTGGTGAGACCGATTCCTCCAAACAATTTTAAGCAACAGGACATCACTATTTTTGCTAATCTGGTCCTGTTTCGTGTCATATATTGGAGGAATCGAGGCCCTCTATTGTACCGTACCCCCTTATTAGAGCCTTTCACTTACTTCATTCCCACCAACACATACTTGAGGTTTAATAATCTTTCCAGTGGCGGTGTGAGTGACCGCTCTTTAGGTCTTGCCTCAAGGTATACAGTCACCCTCAAAAAATACTCTCGATCCTCCCATGTCTGGCAACGAACTCTGGAAAACTATAGGCCTGTGATGGTAATATAGGCCTACTGCTGGTACCAATTAACCCCTCGTACAATATCGGCGAACGCTTAACGACTGCATGGAAATAATAAAAAGAATACTGGTAATTAAACTTATCATACTATTGTTTAAGTGTGGGTTTTGTGACGCTGTGACATCAAGCACAACAGGGAACCGTATGGCATTCTTCAACTCATCTAAAGAACACTGGTAGCTACCGTTATATTATAATATATACGGATTTTGTAACGCTGTGTGACGTCATACACAAGAAATCGTATTATTTTTATCAGATAGTAATACGTGTCGACAATTCTATACAATGGCGAGGCTATAATACATGAAATTCAGAGATGGCAACGAGAGAGAGACTAAAGAGCAAGCTAATATTTTGTCTGTGGCTGTAGGTGAGGCGGGGAAAGGGAGGGAGGGACCCATAAAAGCACAGTACTTTTCCACTCCTTGTATGTACAGCCTTATAACACGCCATCCTCCACCTTCAGTGAGAAATATAGGGAAAATGTTATTGCGGTCAGTGAAAATATTCCTCAAATGAAGTTGTTCTAGTTACGGTACGTCAGAGTGGAATGTTATAATACTCTGTGGTATACTCTGTGGAATGTTAATATTAGTTAGTTAATTAGGTAAGGGGGAGTTGGTGTTGGTATATCTGGCGCAAATGATCCCTCCAAACTATTTCAAGCAACAAGACGATCCTGTTTTTGTTCATCTGTTGGTCCTATTTCCTAGCATACTTTGGAGTAATCAAGGCTCTCCAATGTATCAAAAGCGTAGCCTACTATTCCCTAAAGCCTCGGCCACCACGGAATATTCCACAGATGCCTAGGCTTAACATACAGGCACGGTAAAAAAAATAATATAAAGTATCATTATTAATTTCTGTCACGGGAAGACAAACAACATTAATGCATTCAGTAATTCAACAATGTTAAGGATCGTGGTCAGTAATAAAAGGTAATTATGTTCTGTTTTGATTCCAGACACTATATTTTTTTTCCAGACCAGACAGGAGAGGAGGAGGAAGTGGAGAGGTGAGTAAGCGTCGACAACTGTAGGAGAGTCATTAGGTATCCATATTATATTCACGTGTGTCAGGGAGGATGGTAAACTATATCTGCACTTATAGAAATACGGTATATAATTGTAATGAGTTCACTTGTACAATTGCGTCTGTACCTCCCTTCCTGCTCTCTCTTCACTCTTCTTCGTTCCCCTCTGCTCTCTCTACACATTTCTTCCTTCCCTCCCTGCCCTATCTTTACATAAGGCTATTTTTGTCTTGGGGTGCTTTAGCTACTGTACATTTGAATGCCTTGCACGCCACGAAGACCTGAGATAAAATAGCAAGTGCATTTGGGCAACAATTCCATGTAGGCTACTCAAAAATACCCACACCGTATTTCCTGCACCTAATCTAGTCTAACTTCCGGGGTGAGGAAGCTCGACTAGTACACTCTTCACGCTGTCAGCAGAAATAAGTCTTACACATACAAACAAATAACAGCTTTTTGTACAGTCGCTGACAAAATTTATTAATCTTCTACCAGTATCATTGTTTTTTCAAGACTGTGTGATGTAAAAATAAAAATGTGTTATAAAAGTTTTGCTGGTGGCGTCTCCTTTTATACTCAGGCTGCCCAAACAAGAAGGAAAACAAATATACCCTATAACACAAGATAATTACGGTATGTGAGTAAATAGAAAAGGAAGAAAGAATTAACACTGTATCGTACTATGCCAGAAAGACCGTACACCACAAACGAGGAGACAGAGAGGAGGGACTGCAAGCACGAAGGAAGAAAAAGGAAAGGAGGAAAGGGATTGGCTCGGGTCCGAATGTAGGCTATAGGCTATACACGAGTTTCTGAAGGGCAGCAGTAAACCAAACTTCCGCAACCGTATACAGAAGGAAAATATCAATATAGTCGTATACAGAAGGAGAATATCAACACAACCGTATACAGAGAGATTATTTGACATAGTCGTATACAGGAGGGGAACATCAACACAGCTTGTTTGACACGATCTAGGCAATAGCTGTATCATTCTGTCTTCGTCATATCGATTACATGCATGAATCTTTCAAGGCTAAACAAAACACTAACTTATGAGACACACTAGGCTACCCACGCAAGAACCTGAGAGTAAGCTAGTCTTTCTACTTACTAACCGCATGCCAAGTTGGCTTTCTTGCCGATTCCTATGACGTAAGTATAACATCATCTGATTCGAAGGCATACGTGTAGGCTACTTGAGACGCAATTTATTAAGTAGTTGTTTATACAATATAATTATAACTAAAATATACCCATATATAGTTAGTTAATTAACGCCTTGATGTAACTTGAACCGTACAGTCACGGGCAAAAATCCTACATCAGGTGAATGAAATTGATCCATTTAATGAACCAATGTTACATACCACTAGCTATGGCCTAGTTGCACATCATTTTTCGAGTCCGTTTTATTATTCGAAGGTGATGCAGGACTTTTGACCGAGACTGTACATTCGCTAGGTGTGCCGTAAAATGAAGAATTAAGTTGCCAGGCGTTGTTAAATCGTTAATCATATGGCTCATATTATTTAATGGAGAAGGTTGGTGTGCCGGAGGATGAGGATGCAGAGGACAGAGGGAGAGATATGGACACGAATAATACATTGTGATGAACCTTAAATGGAGCAGCAGAGAGAAAACACTATCATAAGCTAACGAAAAAGTATTGGCAAATTAGCAGCTTGCAATACTTATGATTTCCCAGCTGCGGTTCAGTCAGTAATCATACATAAGTGTTACAATTATCTGCCATGGAGGTATAAAATATAAGCACATACTTGAAGCCATTTTTTTATTGGTCGGCTGTCAATGTCAAGTACAGTACAACCAAAACATTGGTCAGCTGATCTGGACACATCTTCTGGCGAGTGATATTTTTCTCACTTTTTAAACCATAATCCCCGCCTATGGATGTGTGAAAAGAGATCGTAGTAAAACTATAATATTCCACAGGTGAGGTGACAACTTATTAACACTATATATTTACCAACTAAAATGTAGCGTCTGCCTGTGCTACACGTTCTATTGCAAACAGGTTTGACAAAATTGGCTTGAACTGACTGTTTATCTTAAATGTTGCTTGATGAGATAGTGACAGCAACAACCCAAGTACTGGGAGGTGTTAAGTGTACCTTGTGATTGAGATAACTGAGAGACAAGACCAAGTACTGGGAGGTGATAAGTGTACCTTGTGTAGGACCTCTGTACTTTCACTGGTCACTGGATGACCTCACACTTGTGTGGTGACCAAAGCTGGCTACAGTAGTTCATTATGTACGGTACTGTACCAGGACCATCTAGAAGGCCCTGGGATGCCCTCTCCAAATTTTATACCTCCATGTTATCTGCAGACTGGGGAAGTACACAGTACGTACGTACCTATATCCAAAGTAGTACGCACCTTAGCTTTAATTACCGATTATATTTATCATTCCCTTCCATACCAATGTTAAGATGGTGTAATTGACATATTTACATCTTTGTATGAACCTTTTTTTTTTTTATCTAAAGATCATTCTATCACTTTCATGAGGTAAAGATGTCTATCTGGTGTTAGGAAAACTATGGTTGAATTCATAAGTAGAGCGATCTGATGGTTGTCTGTATGTCTGTTGATCTGTGATAGACTTATCATTCTTGCAAAGATCGAGTGGGGACATTGGGAGATGAGCGATAAAACATACAATACCTAGGCCTACATCTGTCAACATGCTTCTAAATTCAATTAGTACACATAGCGTTAACTTCATTACTAGTAAATTTGTCAGGTTGAAGACAGAATAAAATTACTGTCAACGTTTAACATAAATAATGGGATTAGTCTAGCTCTGGGGTGTCAAACTCATGGTCCTCGGGAGGACTTTAAGTGGCCCGTGAGGTAACAAGTGATATTTCAAGTAGAGATAGGCTACTATAGCCTAATTGTTACAATTTAGGTAAATACCAGTACTAAACTGTTAAGATCAGATGAACGACCATGAAACCTAATAATGTAGTCTTGGTAAACCATGATGAGTAGCAAAATATGTTGTAAACTTCAGTCTCACAAATATGAAATTATCAATTTTTTTATGGCCCTCGAGATTATAACCAAATGCATAATTAGCCTTCGAAAGGATTTGAGTACGACACCCCTTGACTCTAGCTAGCCAGGAAGGATGTAGGTCTAGGACAGTCAGTACGGTACTTGACATTCACATCTACTTGAAAACGGGTTTACTTTTCCTGCTACCTATTACGGTTTCCCAACCTAACCTACAGATAAACCAACAAATATTAACAAGATTAACCCATGATGCAGATAAGTGTGTCATTGCTGCACGGAACTTCGTGACTGGGATTCTGGGAATATTGGAGGTAAATTATGGAAAACCTACAACAGAGAATGGATACTACACACTGTTTTCACTTCACCCGGCACCACTCCACTCACCTAGGACCAGAGAGAGAGAGAGAGAGATCTGCTGATTCGTAAGCGTTCATTGCTGGCAAGATTATAGGACCCGGCACTGCTTTGAAACCATAATAAAGAGTACCGTATACATCAAGGGTAGGTAAATCGTCTACTGCTTCTAAATGAGCATGAAACATTTTGGCGAGGTCAGTAATACAAATATACGAACAAGTCTAAACTGTGATGTTTTATGGGTACCGGACCACAGGCCCTGCTTCACTTACTAAACTTCATTTGAACTTTAAAAATCTAAGTTAGTTTGCCACTACGTTATCATCATTTGATACTTGACCCAACCAGACGGGCAGACCCGTGCTTCGGGTTAGCAAAGATAAATGCACTATAGTCTGTTCCAAATAAAGTGGCGAGAGAAGCTGGACCCAAGTCCTAGCCGAATGCAAGGGATCGTACATACAGTACCAAGGGATTAATGTGACCTGACCCGATCCTTCTCCAGCCCTTCCCTTCCTCGCCTGAGAGAGAGAGAGAGAGAGAGAGAGAGAGAGAGACTATCATCAAATATTGAAATATATCAATGATATACTTTCTGGCGCAGTAATAATTATTCACATATACAGTAAATAATATATGGTTTATTTTGAAGATGTTGTAATGAGTTGTAATTATGCCGATTGGCAAACCTCGACGTATCAACAATCCACCGGAAAATGGTAAAACGTTCTAATACAAAATACATCAGTCATATGACACTAAAAATAACTTCTATCACGACTTATAAAAGTTAATATAGAATTTGTGATAGACCAGACTTTCTTCCTTGTGTGTGTGTGATTTCTCTCTCTCCCCATAATGCAAACCTCTTCCTCACCTCTCTCTCTCTCTCTCCCCGGTCCAGAGTACTGTATTGCCCTAATATAGGTTGTGTATGTGTATACATTATATGGTTTGTGTGGTGGCCCAGACGTATTGTGAATAATAACCCCATGTACAGTCGGCCTCAGGAATTCGTATACTCCACTGTGACATCAAGAAATTTTGTACATTAATTTCCTAACACCAAACCTTTTTAGTAAGGTTATCTGGCTAACACTGGAAATCAATCAGCAGAACAATACCTGAGACCGACTGTACTCATTACTCGAGATGTTGCACACTTACCTTATCTGTTTGATGACCATATCACGTGGTGCTATAAGTTTCCAGGCCCCATGAAGGTAGTCCCGGCATAAACGATAAGCTCGATCCCTCATTTCACAGGGGATTTCTGTAGGCATAACGTGACTTCCTCAGTGTGGTATGGAAAACTCTCTTCCTACCAGCAAACAGTTAAGCTACAGTACGTAGTATGTTTAATGTGGTGAATAAAGCCTCAGTTCATAAGTTACATAAATGTTAAGGCATACGAAGAGGATTTTATGCTTTCACATTAACAGCACGCCTTCCCTGAACTATTCTGATGGTGGACTGCTGTTGGATCAATGTTTATGTCTGACTCAGATGCCAGTTAACCTGTTGGCTGGATAACTATTCTTGTGTTTATCCATTATCAGAAATCCTTATAACTCTCATAGATTTATGTAAGGACTTGTTATTGAAGAGATTAAACTATTATATGACGAGGATGGTGGATATATATTACATACATATATAATTTTGCATATATGAAAGTACTGAGAGAAAAGTCATCCCCGTCAGAAGAAGTTTTCTTTCATTTATATATGGGCTAACTTAAACATTTTTTATATGTATACCCGCTTCCCCTCTTGTACAAGTAAGAAATCTTTGGGTATACCCTTTCATATTCCTACATCATACCTAACCATTCACACTTCATAGATAAGATGTTCGACTCACAGTTATAGTGTTCATCTGAGTGTTAAGACCAGGTGGTGAGTATTGAATCACAAAATTACAATGTATAATAATTATAGTGTGTGTAGGCTATTCGTGGGTAATCCCGATGACGTGTATGATTTTTCTACAAATACCACTCCAACGGTAAAGTACGGCCCACAATTAATGAGAAGGGTGGATGAGAGAGTATTTGCAGACGGACTGTGGTGTGGTCTAGACAAGAAATGGCCGGTGTGGTGTGGGTGAGATGTGATGTAATGTGTTGTTGGTGTAGTCACTGTGGTGGGTAGGTAAGGTAGGAAGGATGTGATGTGGTATTTGTGTAATGGTTAGAGTAAGGTAGGAAGGATGTGATGATGTGGTGATATATTATTATAACCATTTATTTATAGTACACTCTTGAGCTAGTGTCCTTAATTTCTACCTCGTTGCAAAGATGTGTGTAATATTTTTGGAGGTTTGGGCGCCCCTTCTGACCCGAGCCGATCCCTTTCCTCTCTTCAGTTAATTGCCCCTCGATCGTTGCTCCTATATATTATGTCTTATTGTATCATCAATCGTATCTAAAGTGATCTTGATATGATTACTGAAGATGTGAAGTGGTGGTAGTGATGATGTGTAATGGGTATTGATTATGTGTTAAGTGTGGGTGGCTAGTGGTGATGTATATATTGTGGGTATTGATGGGTATTGATGTGTTAAGTGTAGCTAATGGTGATGTGTAGTGGGTATTGATGTGTTAAGTGTGGGGATGTGTAGTGGGTAGTGATGATGTGTTAAGTGTAGCTAATGGTGATGTGTAGTGGGTATTGATGTGTTAAATGTGGTGATGTGTAGTGGGTATTGATCGATGTGTTAAGTGTAGCTAGTGGTGATGTGTAGTGGGTATTGATGTGTTAAATGTGGGGATGTGTATAGTGGGTATTGATGATCGATGTGTTAAGTATGGCTAGTGGTGATGTGTAGTGGATATTGACGATGTGTGATTAATACTAGTTTTGGTTTTCGACATTAACGATACTCCATGCTGTTTGGGTTATCGTATATATTTCAAAGTAAATATTTAAGTAAGTCAAATAATGTCTCGTGCCTTCCCATTCTTCTTCCAACCCTTCCCATTCTTTTTCAACTCTTCCCATTCTTTTTCTAACCCTTCCCATTCTCCTTTCAACCCTTCCCATTCTTTTTCAACCCTTCCCATTCTTTTTCAACCCTTCCCATTCTTTTTCTAACCATTCCCATTCTCCTTCCAACATTTCCCATTTTCCTTCCAAACCATTCCCATTCTTCTTCCAACCCTTCCCATTTTCCTTCCAAACCGTCCCATTCTCCTTTCAACCCTTCCCACTCTCTTGGCCAAAACCTTCCCATTCTCTCTACAATTTGACAGAAGGAGAATGGGAACAAGATGAACACAAACAAATTTCCGAAAACTTGATTTGCATTTGTCATCAAAATTATAATGAAACGAGACATGAACGCATCTATTGTCAATGATATTTAGGTTTGCTCTTGCACTGTAAGGTCATACGAACTAAATCACACGTGCCACGACCCGTATTTAGCTAACAATAACACTAAAATAATAGTAACGACAATTTAGCCAATCAGCGCTTCCCTCAGGTATCCAATTTTTTTAGGTGGGCCAATCAGAGCGAGTTATAATAGGCGCGTAATATGAACTGTTATTAATTGACGAGTTGTGAGTAGGTTTGGTGTGTGCGTGGCAATATTAGACCGAGAGACAGGCATGTATGTATGTATCCCTGGGTCGTTGATGATAAATCCAATATATTCAATGATAAAAATAATTAATAGATAATAAATAAATAAATAAATTATGGGGGTATTATACTTTTGGTACACTGGAGTGCCTTTATTCCTTCAAAGTATGCCATGAAACAGAACCAATGAATAAATATAATGGTATCCTGTTGCTTGGAATAGTTTGAAGGAATGCAGTTGCTCCAGATTTATCACCAACAATAAAACAAGAAAGTTAGTCAGTCACATGCATAAACCACAAGTAAATAATATGACTCCTTCAGACTGAGATGAGATTCTATTGTAAGGGTAATGCCAGACCAGTTCACTAACCACATAAGACCGGGTTACAGAAACTAAAACCGTCTTGTGGTTGACGTGGAAAAAAAAATAATCACCATTCTTTAACGTGAGATTGTATTGTTGTTGGTGATTTTGAAGGTCTCTGATTCCTCCAATCTATCCAGGAGACAGATCCCCTATTAGTACCATTAAGGGCGTCTGTTTTCTGTTATAGTTAGGAGGAATCAGAGTCCTTCCAATTTACCAACAAGAGAATGTCCCTTTAAGAAATCACGTAATCTTCACTATAGGCAAATTTCTTTATATAATTATGCCTAAGTAATATTTACCTACTGTATTTCTCAATTATATGATACAATTTTGATACTTTGGAGCGTCTTGATTCCTCCAAAGTATGCCAGAAAGCAGGACCAGATTAACAAAAATAATGTTGGACTATTGCTTGGAATAGTTTGGAGGAATCAGTTGCTCCAGATTTACCAACGCTCTATTACCTCTTTTAACACACACACAAAAAGAAAAAAAAATCGTACAGTACACTATAATTTATACTCTAAGTCTAAAAGGGAAGAAAAAATATTGTTAGGAAAGAAAGACCGTGTCGCCTACCACAAGGAATGGGGAGACAGAGAGGAAGGACAGCAATTAAGTACGAAGGAATAGAAGGAAAAGAGAAACAAATGAAGAAAAGAGAAGGGTTTAGATGCACGCGTGATAATTATTTAATCAACACTTCTTCAAGGACAATAAAGTACAGCTGAATGTGTTGGCCTTCTGATTCCTCCTGACTATGCCACGAAACAACAAGCTCTTTCCATATATAGGCTACAGTAGGCTACAGAGGAAGAGGAAGACCGAAATTTAGATGGAAAGACAAGCTGAAGGAAGATATGCAGGAGAAATGTGTAAGAGATGACCACACGAGAGACAGAGCGGAATGGAAAGGACTATATAGTGAGGAACAGCGACCCCATATAGAAATGGGAATAAGCTGAAGAAAAAGAAGTAAGTGTGTGTGTTTCGTGGCAATATTTGAAGGACTCATTGACAACCATTTTTCTTACTACTCTGTCCAGCCTAAGGTGGCGGAGAAGCCCTGCCTCTCTGGGACATTCCTGGATGTATCTGATTGGCAGATGATGGAAAGGGGACGTTTAGAGTCCTTTTGGTCACACCATGGGTCACACACATACACACACACACACATACGTCGCATAGCGGTGCGTTAATCTCAGTGACCTGACCTTCCTTCTTCTTCCCTCCACATCTCTCTCTCTCTCTCTCTCTCGTGTTCATGATTCATCCACAACCTTTCCTTTTCTATATTCTATAATCTATTGATATTTTATCCCACATAAAAATATAATCTAATGATATTTTATCCCACATATCATATACATAGATATATTTAGATTAATGGCATTATATAATTTTTTTTATTCCATTTATTCATTCTCTCATTAACAGTAGTATGCATCATCAGTTATTTCACTTTCTTTATTCCTCATTTGTTACCTTCATCTAAGTTTCTCTCTCTTACTGCCTTAGGCCATATTCTAATCTCAGGTCCCTATAGGCGCCTGTCAACTTCCTGTGTCGGTTTGTTAATACACACACACACACACACACACCACTCCTTGCCCAGTCCTGCTGCTTTGTTTGGCCATGGTTTTGAAATATATTAACCTTTTTGTGTAAGTAGTGAAAATGTGTGTGCGTTTTTTTCTATATTTTCGTTGCATAAAAACACACTCCCTTGTGCTTCCGAAAGATAGGTGAAATTAAATTTATAAAAAATGGTACTAAATGGATGAAGAAGCCTTTCGAACACGGGAAGTCACAAGGGTTACCCAGAGGTCCTCCAGTTGACCTGTTTTCCTCTCACTGTCGCTCACTTTTTACTACACACTCTATGTTCTAATCAAGATATTACGAGGTCCAAGTAAATTGTCACTTTGAATTTTGACTGTAAGGCTCACACATATCATTTACAATAATGAGTGAGTAATAACAGGCATGAATAATGCTCAATTAGCAGAAATATTCATGAAAAAAGGAAGCACTTCTATTTTTCTCGGTGTGCTGAACACCTCTAGCCAATCAGGGAAGCGAAAAAGTACTTGACCAGCCTACCCCACCTGTAGGGCAGGGCTTCTCCGCCACCTTAGGCTGGACAGAGTTTTTTTTTATGGTCTACATCACAGGGTCACTTAAACATTTTATATATTATAATTTTCTATTTTTCTAACCTTTCGATGTCTGATAAGTCATTGAAAATTGCACAATCGAGGGTAAAGATAGAAGATATGGTATCACATTCCCTCTTGACCCGATAAATGGTTATATAAAACTTGAGTTCTTCATTGACAGTTAAGGAGAGATTCTATTATTGGTGAATTGGAAGGTCTTAATTTGATTCCTCCAAACTAGGCTAAGAAACATATCCCCTTTTAGTAATTGAGGGCATCTGTTTTCTGGTATAGTTAGGAGGAATTAAAAACTTTCCAATTCACCAGTAAAAGAATTAATCTCCCCTTCAGGATAGAATACACTTTTGGTACATTGCAGCTCTTTGATTCCTCCAAAGTATGCCAGGAAACAGAACCAGAATTAACAAAATTAATGGTGGCCTGTTGCCTGTTAATGGAAATAGTTTGGAGGAATCATTGCCTCCAAAAATACCAAAACTATACCCTCCCCCTAAACACACCTTCCTCACTGTATACATGTCATTTAGTCACGAGTCATGGTAACTCCTTCAGGTTAATCAGAGTAGACAGACTCCTACAGAAGCCACTGATACTAAAAAATGTCACCTATAAGTTTATCAAGGCCCCTGTGATCGTGTATGAAAATTGGAGGCTTCTGATTCCTCCTGACTATGCCACGAAACAAGCTCATTCCCTATAGGTTGTTTTTAGGGCACACTATTTGAAGGACTCATTAATCTTCAATTTTCTCACTACATCACAGGGTCCCTTAATTAAGACATATGGTGGCTCTCATAATGTACAGTTGTTGCGTAACACATGAAACAGAGGGCCGTATTCAAGAACATTCATGGTGTATACGATGGCGTGGTACCTGTACGATGACTCCATAGATGGCCTAGACAAACAACAGAAATACCTGAAACGGGCCACTCACCAAATATAGGAATCACGTACAGGACTTTGTGTGTATACTCGTTGAAGGGCCGCCCATTTCAGGTGTGTCTGTTTGATAATTATGTCCGCAACTGTGCAGTATCTGGGGCCAAACAGATATATACGCAAAACACTTATGATTATAGGCTACCTCGATCCAGCGTGGAGATGGAGGCCTGGTATATGTATGTATGTACTTATGATTATTGACTCATAGCGCTCTAATTTACTCACTTCTCAAAATATTAAATCGGGAGATAATTATAATCGATGGCTGATTGCATGACTAAATTTAAAGCTCATCATCATTATTTCAGTGTTATTATTTGCTTGCTCATTACAAGTCGTGCACGTGTGAGTTGGCTCATATGACCTTTTAGTGCTGGCAAATCATTATAAATACTCATCATCAATGTCTCGTTTCATTATAATTTTAGTGACGATCGCAATTAATTTTTTTGGAAATTTAATTGCGTACATCTTGTTCCCATTCTCCCTCTGTCAAAATGAAGGAGAATGGGAAGGTTTTGGCCAAAAGAATGGGAAGGATTGGAAAAAGAATGGGAAGGGTTGGAAGGAAAACGAGAAGGGTTGAAGGGAAAATGAGAAAGGTTGAAAGAAGAATGAGATTTTTGGGAAAAGAATGGGAAAGGCTGAAAAAGAGAAGGAAGGAATGAGAAAGTATGGGGCTGACTTAAATATTTACCCTGAAATACGATAACCCAAACATTACGTAGGAAATGTTAATGTTGCTTTAGCTTCGTGACAAAAATGCAGAAGAACAAACCTTGTAACATAACTGCCCTCTATCGAGCTAGGAATGTAGGCCATGTAGCCCAGGCAGGCTCCTCATTAATTAAGCTTTTCTGGGTAAACCTAATATAATTCAACACAAATATCACTAACAGTTTTCACACCTGTGTCGACTTACTTATTACTGTTAGCAACATATATTAGACTCTGGAATGGACTCGAAACGTGTATCTAAGGTCATATTACTTTAAAAAGGACTGTGAAAGAGAGGCATGGGATTGGCTCGGGTCCAAAGGGGCGTAAAAATTCTTAAAAGTATTGCCCACACCTTTGCAGACCATATCCCACTACGAGTACACTGAGTTTGTGATAGATAGACTGCAGGTGTAAGTCATACGTTTCCTGTATTAAGATATACAGTACATCGTATGAGAAGGATACTTTACTGATGATGGTTCCCTATTGCTTCTTGGAGTCAAAAGGCATTTTATCCTGAAGAAGCAATATCGAACCATCGTCAGTTAAGGGTCCTCCTCATCAGGTATTGTTCCATACGTTTCTTACCTTTCTCTAAGAATAATTCTGATAGATTGGAATCCATGGTAATATCGAGGTTACTCCTTGTTTGTCAAGTTGTCAAGCTCGCAGTACACAGCTGCTTGAACTTCACCTGAAAGAAACTGGGCTACATAACGGAATGTGAAACATATAAAGTCTGTGGAGGCATGTGGTTCGTGTGTTTTACCACTTGTGACTCAGATGTAGTAAAAATTCAAATTAGCCACGAGTGACTCAAACGTGTAGTTACTGTAGTGACTTGAGGAAGAGAAGACTGTGCCAAGCTAGAACGACCACGCTGGTTAAAGGAGACAAAAAAGAGGGACAACAAGCAAGAAGGAAAGTAGGGACATTGGAAAAGAGGAAATGTAATGGTTCGGACCCATAGGGGCGCCAAAACTCTTAAGCTACTCAATTTTCTTGAACAGTGTGATAAATGTTTGTTAGTAGGATTATGGGTACCGGATTATGCAAAAAGTTATGCTTGGATCTTTACGATTTACTAAACTGTGAAGGCGATGACCAGTGAAGATTAGGAAGTCTGCGGATAGCTAGATGCGTAGCCTATTGATAGTGTTTTGTAGGGCCAGGAAAACAGCAGCTACTTGTGCTCTAAAAACAAACCTATCACAACCTGACCACCTCAAACACTAATACTCATCATTGCTCCACTCCTAGACAGATATTCTGACATAAACCTCATTTTCTTATCAGCAATTTTATCTCTCCTCTTATAGTTAAAGCTCATCTTGACTGATATACCGTATACTTACCAGGGGGCTGATGGCTTATCTTTCCAACACCACCTTTCATTGCTAAACTATTCATTTCAACTTCTGATACTTTGAATGTAGGTGAATGTAGAATAATTATGAAGGTCACAGGAATATTCACTACTGTCCAAAAGGATTCAACATGCATTCAAAGATGACTTTACACAATCCAAAATATAATAAAAAAACATTTGTATCTCACTCAGGTTACCACTCTCCACAAGGTATGTAGACTACTATGTCAACTCACAAACCCAGGCAAAACAATAATGTCATACTATGTTCAGTACCAAGCTTAGGCTAACCTAGGTGAATCCCGTTCTCTCTCCCACACCTTAAGTGCCTTTTGTCCCATGTATAGCTTTTCTTCTCCTGCGCTTCTTTCTACCACTAACACCATGTTTACCTGAGTGCAAAATAATTCCTCTGGTCTTGGCACCAGTTCTTAATGCAAGAATAATGACTAACAATGTTAATGTCAAATTAAGCCCACATGACTAAGTATAAGGATGTGAAATGGAACTGCAAACACACATCAACCAGTGAAAGTACTAACTGGATTTGAAATTCATTATCTCATAAATGTAAAATGGCAAGGAAACCCCACAATAATTTACAAAAAAAGTATTAATTTAGGGAAATTGTAAAGCATTTCCACTCTACTTGGCTCTCTTCTAGCATAGGCTACCTGAGAAATGCCCAAGAGACAAAATATTGTACAGCATACTTTCATTAGAATAATTAACCGGTTTTGAATTCTTGTGGATTTCCCGTGCCAACATACCTACTAATATCATTAAAGTTCAAAAAGTGGTTGAAAAGTCTTTAGAGGACTTTCATTTTTATTATTAATCTTTTTTGCTACAGAGACAGACAAGAAGCTGACGTACTAAAACAAAAAAATCTGTTGATATAAATATTTATTTAGGCAGCAAATTATATTGTATTTTGCTTAAGTATGCCATAATAATATTCCTCTTTAATATCAAGGTTTTATATCTAGAAGCAATAAAACTTTCAATAGGTACAATGGAAAACACATCATTATAACATATAGGATGCCTGCAAAATAGGTTAATATGTGACAAAGGAAAATTGTATGGTTAACATAAACTACACTCAGAGCAAATATAAAAGACAGCATCTGAAGATGTATCTTAATAACTATAAGGTACTGTAACTTATTTCTTCCTGTATACCGTACCTAACTTTAGTAATACTAGAACCATATCTAACAGAGAAACTTGGCAAAGGTGTCTCAAAGAAACGAAAACCTGGAGTTAAGTATTCTTTCCTTTCATTTGCTTTAAATAAACGAAAGTTTGTATTTTTGATACTGTATACCAACACCTCAGCAAGTTTGAGAATAACTAAATATGCAGGAGGCTCTTGATATTACGCTAACATATCAAACACAGACTCCGATAGTTTAGCCTGTATGAAAATGAAAAACAGGAGCCTGGAAATATCTTCAGCAGTCTCACTGACTGTTGTAGTTCCCCATATAGTCTAGCCTAGCAGTCCTGAGTCTGGTGTAAAATGAAGTGGTGATACAAGTATTTATTCATATTATATCAAGAGCCAACTGTATGAAAAGAAAAATGTATAAAATACTGATGAATGCATTTAGAAGTTAGGTATTATAAAATTACCATCAAA
This sequence comes from Petrolisthes cinctipes, assembly GCA_033782935.1. Classification (NCBI taxonomy): domain Eukaryota; kingdom Metazoa; phylum Arthropoda; class Malacostraca; order Decapoda; family Porcellanidae; genus Petrolisthes; species Petrolisthes cinctipes. The sequence goes on from JAWQEG010004126.1 coordinate 46,643, forward strand.
ATCCCATTTTCCTTTTTTCAACAGGAGGGGACGTTCTAGCGCCAGCAGTACAAAAAGGAAGCAGAACACATGAAGTATAAAATTAGCAACCCTAAAATATTATCCATACAGTACAGTATAAGGAAGCAAGTACATATAAAATTATAACTACACAAATTTGAGCTCTTCATTATAACTAGTATATACAAAGCACAGTAAACTAAACTTTACCTATTTGCACGATAAGAAAATATTAACGGATATATAATGGTTTTATCCTCTTCCCCTTGCTTGTGGTGAAGGTCAAAGATCATTTTTGCTCCTCTGTTGTTGAGTCTTTGACTGCATCTTGAATGTCGCTTGAAATTCTGTCAACAACTATCTTGAACTTCAAACATTCCTTGCTGTTAAATATCAAGTGGTCTCGTGCTACAGCATTTACCTTAACCAGGAACTCTATTCCTTTACGTGCTCGCTCACCTGCCTGAGATCGAGTCCTCTCCAGCCTGTAATAACGAAAATCATTATAAATCTGCATTTTCCTCTTTAATGGGCAAAGTTATGATAAAAATCAATAGCCTGTTTAGCATACCTTCCTGTGATACTCTTCTCTTAGGAAAGCATGCAACTATCACCAAGGTTGTCAATCTCACCTTTTCTGTTCAACCCCCTAATCATAATGCAAGAGTTACCCAGTACTGTACTCTCAATCATTCACAAACACAACTAGTCAACTGTCAAGTCATCTTTTCCCCTAGTTACAACTAATGCTAAAGTCATATTACAGTAATTAGGAAGAAATCAAGAGCAATTTCACCATGTTAACAAAACTAGAGTACTGTATATTCATGAAAATAACAATAGCTGGTAAAGCATTCTGGTAATGCTTATACAAACAGAAAATATATGGTAAAAATATATGAGAAGGAATCTTCTCAGAAAACATAATGCCATTGTTCCTTTAAATTACAGGCCACTGATCTCTAGAAGCAATAGCTAATCACAGCCAATTAAGGTTCCTCCTCAAATGGTACCATATTTGCATTATGTATGCAACTTACTCTTCCTTAGCCTGATCGATGGCACACTGCTTCTGGTATAGGTAGACCTTGTCGGACTTGCGTTCCTCCTTTATCTGCTCCAAGTGACGTTCACTTTCCTGAAGCATTTCCTGTTTCTGAAATTAGAAAACAGAAAATCTGCTATTGGTAGAAATCTTAGTCAGTACAAAATATACTTGTAAGGCGAGATTTTCACTGGCACAGTTGGACTGTGGATGTTAACGTTGATGATGTCACGAACACAACATCCGTGATGGCATGGAGGAGTTGGGCTTCGTTGACAGTAGTCCCACGGCTCCCGCCCTCTCTTCACAACAAAAACATCGTCATCATGAAAGCATGGACGAGGTCGTACTGTACTTCTATTTGCAATTTTGTTTGTGACCAAAGCAGAATATACCAGGAAAAGAATATATAGTAATGTACAGCTGTCTGCTGCTATAGGCTGTGAGCCCAGCAACTCAATGTGTGGGTCAAACTGGGTTTGTTTACTACCAGGGTGCAGTGTTGCCTGGCTTCCAGTTCCAATGCACATTATTGTTAATCTTATATAAATTGATGAACAATACACAAATATATTACTGTATAATTATTGTTATCTTATTTTTTTTTACAAATACTTCTAGTTCCTATTTTCATGATATGTTGAACAGCCAACAATATTATACACGGGCAACACTACCACTGTTGCTCCCCAAAAGCTGACTTGAGCGTATCTTTAACGTCGACATCGGCCATTCTCAAGAGGTGGCTGATGTGCTCTGGTTCACACTGCTGTTCATACATGGACACTTGTGACATCATCGATGTGAACGTCCACCGTCCAAACAGGCTAGTGAGAATCCTGCCCAACACCATATGAGGTAGAAGCTTTATCTCAAATGATACTCATTTCCCCACAAATATAAGAGCACAATGTATTGATGGCACTCCACTATGGAGTGATATAGGATTAGGTGATATGCAGTTGGTGTCCAGTCATATCATACACAAGATTTTACTTGGTAAAAATTAAGCACTCTTAGCTTCCTATCTGACTGTATTTGAACAATTTCTCTTAGCACTTTCCATAATACCATGAAAAACATGTTTCTTTAAAAAATCAGTCTGTGATCAATATATTTGTTATAAAGGGAATTAGCTCTACTATGGGACAGTTGAAATATTATACAAATAATTCTATTACTTTGCATTGCAATGCCTACATACCTCTGTCTGAACTTCCTTTTTGGTGATGAGCTTATCATCTTCCAATCGCTTGAGTTTGCTCTCCAACTTGGTGACTTCAACAGCCTTCTCCTGCAGCATTTCCTTTGTCTGTAACAAAAGCACACACCGAGATCAACATCACACCAACACAAACAAGAAATATCACACATTATAATTGTGAACAAAAATCATCTGCCCACACTGTAATAGAACCTCCAAAACCTGCACATACATGGTGCTCACACGTCTTTTACATAATTCAGCACAAACACTTCAACAAGAATTCTACAGAAAGACCTATGGAAATAAGAAGTGATGGTCAGTATTAGCCTTTGTGGTAGGACTTGTACAAAGTTTTTGTGGAAATATCGATTCTTGTCAGTAACGTGGACTTCTTCTTATTATTTTCTTACTTCACACTGTTTTGAATGAATTACTCTGTAGATCACTGCTTTATATCATATAATTATCAAACGATGTCAGTGAAAGATACGTGATACTTGGTGAGTCTGATTCCTAAGTCTTTACTTTTTAGTTTTCAAGTCCACATACAGTACAGTATGATACAATGATGCAAGTTGGACACGTTTATTTCAGGTGAGTTGACTCCACTGGGAGCCCGATCGAGGATGCCCGTGGTGAATATGAGAAATCAAATACAAATACAAGTACCTTTAAATATGTATACCACATTATTTTTTTATTTATTCTATCTTTTCATCTTATATTAATTAATAAAAATATGCTATGGGACATAATAACAGCTAAAAATTTTCTTGGGGTTCGCTTACTAGGATATTTACAAGTTCCTAAGTGGCATCACTAATGCTTGGCTCCTTGCCAGTCACCACTCTCTACTCTACCGTGAACTACCATAGTGGACTGAGCCCAGTAGGCCTATTTATCATTACTTAGATAAGATGATTAATTATTTTTTATTTGGTGATTACAGCAAGTAGATGATGAAGAAAAACAATGTGATGTGAATAATTTAAACTTACTTTAGGCCTAACCAATTTAACCGTGCAATACCGGTACATCCAAATTTTTTTTGCTGTGAAAGCATTTGGTGCTAGGCAGGTTTCGGTGAGCATATGGGTATCTCGAACCATTTATTGTGTAATGTTTTCAATTTCACATATAATGATATTGTTTTAAGTAGTGCATAGAAGTTTTTAATAAAATAAAGAGATGGTACTTATTATACAATAATATGTGAACTAATTTGTGATATGAACTAATGGTTGGCACAGTACTGTACTGGGGAAAGGGAAGAGAGAGGGGGGGGGGGGGGGGGGGATTGGAGTCGGAGTAGTAGCCTTAAAACTTTCCGGAGTCAGTGTATTTGAAATCCGACTCCGCACCCCTGGTGTCCATGGAAACTAAGCATCATATTATAACATCTACAAGCTATAGACATCAGAATGTCTGCAGAGATGATAACTGTACCTAAGGTTGTATTACTTAGAAGGGAACTGGTCATTTTTGCCAGGGGAAAAAAAAAAAAATTGTCACTGGTAAACTTCTGAAGACAAAATTACAATACTGAACTTACCATATACAGTTCATCTTCCTTTTGTCTCTTAGCATCTTGTGTTTGAAAGGCATCATGCTTGACATTCTTTTTCTTGGTTCGCAGCAGAGCAATGATATTATTTTGTAGGTGGTAAAGGTTGTCACTGTTGATAACTGAAGTGGCTTCATAGTCATTTGATAACTCCAGCTGACTTACCAAGCCATTGTAGATGCATATATTTTCATTTAGACTTTTCATGGTTTTACCAATTTCCATCTCTTTATTCCAAATCTGAAAGATACCATAATTAACTACATTTTATATATAATAACTACCACTCAAAATTTTAAGGATACTTATTACAGTATTATGTGGCTTTATTCTTTTTATACATTTTGTTTGTATTACCCCCACCCATTGAAAAGGAAATGGTGTACTAATGGTGACAGAACTATCTATATGAGGGAGAGGACCAAGAGTGAAAGGGATGGGGTACATTGAGAAAGCCAGTGCCAAAACAAAGAAGGATGAAAACTCCTCTGCTGTGACCACCCCCTTGAAGGAAGTTCCTAGTTCTTGGTTTAATAAATATAGAGGTGGCATGACGGACTACGATCACAAGATCCACAGTAGCAAAGTTGATACTAAGCTACAAACAAACAATTGCCACCAACTCCATCAAGGGCCCGCCCTGGCAATGCTGTCCTCTGCAGGATGCCATTGAAAGTGACAAACTCCTGTAATTGAACCCAAATTCCCTGAGATGCTACCTAGGTGGTATTGCCTGACCAGTGTACAGTACTTCATTACCTTTGAATCCAGATCCTTGCTCTGAAGTTGAAGCTGCTGGGTCACCACAGCTCCTTCTCTTGCATGGTTTTTAAAGTGAGTGAGTTCTGCAGCACTCAGAGCCTGCTCATTCTTCAGTTGTGTTAGCTGAACTATGTCTTCGTGTAACTGAAAATGACATAGCATGGTTAAGATACATATACAGTACTAAGGGACCGTGATGTAGTCAGAAAATTGGAGAGTAACGAGTCCTTCAAATATTGCCACGAAACACCACCTATATAGAGAGTTTGTTTCGAGGTATGGTCAGGAGGAAACGGAAGCCTCCAATTTTCATTCACGATAGCAGGGTCCTTAATTCGCGGGTTAGTAAAATTATGACACTAGCAACAAATCTGGAGCACCGTGAGTGTAGCATTCATTCGACTGAACAGTTTTTAAATTTGCGTGGTCCCTAAAAAGCTAGTTTTGACCTGGTAACACAGCTGGTGGCAGCCAAGAGGCTACCACAGCCATCTCATCCACCACCAGACAGTCTTGCTTGACTGTGAGGGTAGAAGCAACATATTTTCATCGCTCCTCTTTCCCTGAAATTACCAGATATGTATGTAAAAATGACAGTGACATTATGTTTCATATTGTTGTGTTGAAAAATGTGATGCTGACGTGTTTTATAACAAAATTAGAGTGTGAAAACTTACTTAGATATGTATATATAGTGTAAATAGAGTGTAAAAGTGAATTTTGAGTCGATGTGAGGTGGCTACCCATCCTACAGATGTCCTTTCAGTTTTCACAAGTACATCAGGAGACAGCTAAAGGTTAGTACTTCAATATCCTGTATAATTTATTTATGTAGAGTGGTAGAGAGGAGAATAGAATGGTAAAGACGATAGAGGGTCAGATGTGGGAGGTGTAAGGAGGAGAGGAAGGCCACAGAAGAGATGGATGGACACCGTGAAAGGAACTCTGAGTGGAAGAGGTATATATATCTGTGGAGCAAGGTAGGGTGATTGCGAGTGACAGAAACAAGTGGTGGAGGGTGGTGAATGCTTGAAAAGTGGACTCGGCTTCACGGTCCTTGAGTGTGGCCCATGGCCGGCTGAATGCTGGAGGGGGAGTTTGCGCTGTAGTGAAGTGGCAGGGGTAAACCAGCTTTTGCTGTTGGGCCTTGCTATGGATGTAAACATAGCTGTGCCCCTTGTAGTCCCACAAGGGAATGAGGTTGTACGGTGGGAGGTTGCTCCCTCCTCCAACAGGGATTGGGCAGTTGAGATGTGGAGTGTATGTGAGTGTGGGGGAGGGAAGTTCTACTTTTGGGCATTTTGTTTCGGAGGGTGTGCGACGTGACAGGGCTACCTCCAGCGTGGAAATGAAGGCCTGGTATATGTATGTATGAGTGGTTTACAAGCTATTAGCCGTCAAATGTGTTGTTTACAAAGTGACTGCAAGTGTGGAGAGAGGCCCGGAAGACACGAGTTGCCGCAATGGACAAAGCCCGAGGCTAGGTGGTTAAGCTATGAATTCTCTATTAATTTTCAGATAACTTTTAGTTTAAATAAACTATAAAGAAGCTAATTTTGATAAATGATAAATAATGCAGTTTATAAATACAGAGTACAGTATATACAGTATCTAGCATAAACAATACTATGAAGGTGAAAGACAATTACCTGCTGAAATTCACTCCTCACACCTTCTAGGGTTTGTTTATGCTTTACAGTCTCAGCATCTCTGTTGGCATTGAAGGCTTCCAGTTCAAGACAATAAGCATTTAATTTCTCTATGTCATGCAGCATCTGAAATATTAAAGATCCCATTTCAATTTGACCATAGATCATATTATATAACAAAAAGAATACAGGTAAAAACATGATGTTTACAGGATAATTTTCCCAATTATAAAGAAATACTGTACAAAAGGAAAGTAATGTGCTCTCACAACCAAACACACACACACACACTTATACATGTATACCAGTCAGATGTTATTTTACATTGTCTGGCTGGACTGACAGTGTAGAACAACTTTACTCATTAAAAAGAATTATATTTAAGATGCACTCCAACAGTCACTAAAGCTACCTTATCATGATATGAATACAGTATGATTTTATCTACTATGTTCTACCTTCTTATGAATATAGGAACATACCTGAGAATACAGTTGCTTTAGCCCTGCCTCTCTCTCCTCTTGAGAATTCAAGGCACTTATCTCATCTTCAATTTGTTCCATTTCTTCCTGAGCTGAGATCATGTCTTGAGGCCTTACTTTGTTCAGATGCTCTATATTGTGGCGAAACTCCTGTTTAAAAGAAAGAAGCAAAACATTGTAACCAATAACAAGTTGTGGTGCAATCAGAAGAACCAGTATGGGGGTTTATGGTACCATCGAAGACCGGAAACCCACTGATTTTACCAAACTGCCAAAATATAAAGGTACAAAACTAAATGTGTTCACCGTTCACCTCTGGTACAAGATTAACTGTGTTCAACTAACTATTATGCAGTTATTCTAGCACTACTCAGTAGTGTAACAAAACACATTATCTAAGGTTATCAAAAGTATTTAATTTTATAATGTGCGGTACAGATTCTAAACATTGGTTTAGAGGCCTTCAAAACAAACCCCCATTTTTCCATAAAGTAAATTCAACACTAAATAATATATCTTGATCCCATATCCCTCATGAATACTGTATTATTGGATAAAGTGGCAGACAATAATATCTGGTTGGAACTGGTATACAGTGTAACTCTAAAAGCTAACTTACATTAATAGCAGCAGCTTTTTATTAAACATTAAATGACTTACCTCATGACAATCCTCAATATCTTGTTCAGTATCACAATGAAACAGCTTTATATCTGTCTCAATCCTGATACGCTGCTGACACATGTCAGAATCAAATTCATCTGGGAAGGCAAGGGATTCCACATCCATATCAGTGCTATTATTTATAACTTCAATTAACCAATCTAACATGGCCAACACTGATGGCCATGTGTGGGGTGAGCCAACTGCAAACAAAAAGAAAAAGTAGTGTTATTATCTTGGAATGTTATTATTTTATATTGACATCAACAATGTACTACTTGCTGGGGGATGAGAATTTTGTGGATATGAAAGTGGGAGTGAATAAGGGTATGGCCATTCAGTCCTTCACTCTTTTTCTATACCGCATCCCTCACTTTCATTCTTTATATACAGGCTACATAAAGTACAGTACCTGTAATAAATGAAGACTTGGGCATTTGCACAGGATATGTGAGTGCCTTCAGAATCCTGGGAATTTCATCCTCAAATTTGCTGTGTAGTTGATAAGAGTTGTCCAAGTGTCGGTAGATAAACTGGAAGAAACAAGCAATGGGATATATCCACATGCTCAAAACTTAAACCAAGTAGATAGTCTACAGTAAAGACTAGCCCTACATCCATACAACATAATTTTGTAGACATATCAAAGCCTTAAGCTTCTTGTTTATAAATATCAAAACATATGCATGGAAAAAATAAATTATTTTTACTTGAAAAATATTGCCAAAGTCTTTGGCAGAAGGGGTTAGCAGCGTACGACGTTCTACTGGAAGATCATAACCATTTGTAACGAGGAAGTTGATAATCTTATCAATACAGCGACTTTTGAAGGAGCTGTCTGTGATTGGCCTCATTTCCTTCCTGCTGACTGTGCCCATGCTGGAATTGCGGGCCGCAGGAGAGGGCCTGGGAACAAAGACAACATGACTGAGTATAAGAAAGTAAAACCTATAATATTATGACTATGCTACAGCTAGGATCATAGCCAAAATAGCTTCAAGTGGAGAGCAGGGACACATGAGGATATATATAGGATCGAAGTGGTGTGTAACAAGTAATAAGGTATTAGTATCACCAATAAAAATTCACCCTCCCTGACCAACTGTGAAAATTTTTGAATACCGGTAATTATATAGAAAAACAAAGTAATGTACAGAGGACTGCAAGAACAAATTCCTGTTGAGCATCCTGGGGTAAATAGTGGTGATTGACTAGATATTAAAGAATATAGAAATAAGACAAAGAAAACAAGGTAAATTTAGAAAGGGAAGAGACTGGATGGTACCGGTAGTTGAAATATATAGTTATAAAGATCAGAAGATGGTAGACACCATTCTCATATCAACAAACTGTAGAAAGCATCAAAGAAAAGATACAATATAATCTGTGGTCAAACCCAAAGGAAAAGGATTGATAGGATACATGCGACAGGTCAGTCTGGTACTTTGCTGAGTTCAGTGAACATTTCACAAAGTGCCTTAGAACATTACAAATACCATGTAAAACACTTTATCTGATGGTCACTCATAGGATTTGACACTTAAGGGTAGAAATACTTGACAGTAAATTGGGGTGCAACTCAACTCTCCAAGCTACAGTATGTCACCAATCAGATCCCCTACCAGTATTACTAACATTGAGGTGATTTTATTTCCTGGAATAGTTTAGAGTAATAAGTAACTCTCCAATTTATTAAAAAGAGGCTCTACCCTCTCTTAACCTCTGGGGGTGTGTACTAACCTGGATGTACTTGAGGGGGGTGCCAGTAAATTAGCACCGTATGCATTATTGCGGGTTGGTGTGAAACGAAGTCCTGATGCTGAAGGACGGTTCGAACCATTGCTACTTCCACGTCTCGTCCTTTCTCCTTGACCTGGTTTAGCAAGGAAGGACTTGCGTGCAACTTGTCCACCACTTCTTCTGTAGTTGAAGAGAAATGTAAGATAAATTCAACAGTTGGCAACAAGTAGGGTCTATTGTAATTTACAGCCATGATACATGCACGGGGAGAAGCCATTGTCTGAGGATAACTATTTTACATGAAGACTGCAACTGAGTATGCATATGAAAAGAAGGTAACAGTAGGATAAAGCATAATTTTTTTTAATGGTACCATAGCCTATAGGAATGTCATATACCTGTATATCATTGCCCTTATAAACAGATGCCCAGTCATTTTTTATATTTTTGCCTAAATCACATCTTATGGTATGACCTAAATCATGTAAGCAGAAAAAATTACTTGGGCAGTTTGTTTATGATGGTGACGATATGGTACTTATATAATTCTGTGAGAGGACTAACCTGTTGTTGGGTGTGGCATCACTGTTTCGGGGCCTCAACACCCCTGGACGCTGGGTGCCTACATTTGATTTCCTCATCCTGATGGCAGAAACAAATATAATATATATATAATACTTGTCCCTGATAATCCTATAAACTGAGTAATTAAATTTTCCTATTACCTTACCTGTAAAATTTACAATTAGACAATACACCCTCAAGGTAACCAATATGTATTTCTGGTGTAATATACTGTACTGTGTTTTAAGTAAATTTTACCTTCATTTCATTAGGAAATATTTTGTTTTGGAGATATCCCCTTCTCACCTATCAATCAGGCTAATTTCAAAATGCCCCATTTGAATATGCCCTATCTTTGAAATGGGCCATAGAAGAAAAGTTTCTTAGAATGGTATAAATTAGTGGGTAAAGGTAAAAACATCGTAATACCAACCGACAATAAAGTAGATATTTACCCATTAATTTGATATAACTAAGCATCCATTAATTATTATAAACAAAATGAATATGAAGCTTAATGCAACCAAATGTAAAACAATGCATCTAGGCAGATCAAACCCTCGGCTGGAGTACACAATGCTCTGAGAGGACAACACTTATCACCATATAATAGAAACCATGGAGGAAAAAGATCTGGGCATGATTGTGGATTCGGGGTTGACATTCTCTATGCACATCCAAACCCAGGTAAATAAAGCCAACAGTGTCCTCAGAGCCATCAAGCATACATTTAAAGCTCTAGACCCCATCGCATTCCTTACTCTGTACAAATCACTAGTATGCCCAAACCTAGAATAAGCTTCAATCATCTGGTCACCAAAACTAAATAGAGACAAAGACGCTCTAGAATATGTCCAACATTGTGCTACAAGACTAGTCACGGGCCTCTCAGACGACAAAGAGCAGACATGATCCAGATGTTCAAACTGATACATGGCTTGGAGGAGACCAACCCAGCACTATGCAGTGTGTGGAAGGATGTTCATACACCCTGCACTGAACACAAATAACCGGGGACATAGTTTCAAACTCCAGATACAACACCAACCTAGACCCAGATACAAATTCTTCACATACCGCGCAACGAAGCACTGGAACTGACTAACCCAAGACACTGTTAGTGCAAATAATGTGAACATCTTTAAAAACCCACTGACTAAAGAATGGAAGAACAACCCACACCGCTACAACTACCGTTTTTCATACTAATACTGACCCAAGACCGCCCCCACTTAAGTCAAGGCAACCATGGAAGGCCTCATTACCCGAAAGGGTACCTAATGACCTTACTGAAGGTGAATTAATTATTAAACATTAGGTACTAGTTGAGAAGTACAGTACTCTCGTTCTTCGCTAGGGCCGCGCAGTATTACCACATCCAGCTAGGTCCCGGGAATTTGCCCAGGTCACTTTATGATAGTTTACACCAGGTTAGGTACCAGTAGTCTGCTGTGGTCTAGGTTAGGTTAGGTCAGACTAATTTCCAAATTATGTTTCTCTCGGCATAGATGAAAAGTGTCTTAGAATGGTTCAAAATAGTGGGTAATGATACTAAAATATACAATATAGTGAACTCAGTACTTCTCTACTTTTACCAAAGAAATTATAGATAACAAAGCATCCATCAAGAGAGACTGAAGAGAAAGACCTAGGAGTAACAATTGACAACCGCCTCACATTCCATAGCCACATCAGCCTAAAAGTCAACAAAGCAAATAGCATTATGGGAATGATCCGAAGAACTTTCATATACCTAGACGAGACAAACTTCAAGAGACTGTTCCAATCTATGGTCAGACCTTATCTAGAGTATGCCACTGCGGTATGGAACCCGTCACTTAAGAGCTACATGACAGAACTAGAAAATGTCCAACGAAGAGCCACCAGACAAATATCATCATTACCCCTACCCTACCCAAAAAGACTCAGAAACTAGACATGCCAACCCTAAGGTACAGACGCCTTCGTGGTGAAATGATTGACACGTAGAAGATGCTGACGAACTACTTTGATGAAGGAGTCCAACCAGAATTAATCTTGGATAGAAAACCAAGGCCACCCACTGAAGCTGGCAAAGATCAGGTGCAACACCAGCCAACACCAAATGAGCTTCACCTAAAGAGTTGTCAACACCTGGAACAGCCTGCCAAGTACCGTTGTCGAAGCCCCAAGCATTTGAACGGCAACTCGATAAACACTGGGCAAATCTAGAAATTAAATACGACTATGAGGCCACTCTTGAACTCTTAGTCAGAACCAATAAAAATCAACAAGATCTGGAAACACAAGACCAATAGGACCTTCTTCCAGAAACAACCTAAGTAATTATGGTATTTATTGAAAGAATTACCGTTTTGTAGGAGTGTTGCCAGATCCGGCTAGGTCCCAGTATTTTGGGTATTTATTGAAAGAATTACCGTTTTGTAGCAGTGTTGCCAGATCCGGCTGGGTCCCAGTATTTTACCCCTGTCATTTATTGTACTTTACCACGATTATTTCCCGGTAGTTTGCCCAGGTTAGGTCCCGGTAGTCTGATGCGGTCTAGGTTAGGTTAGGTCAGGTCAGGTAAGATCAGGCTAATTTCAAAATGCCCCATTTGAATATGCCCTATCTTGGAAATGGGGCATCTGCAGAGGAAATGCCATAGAAGAAAATAGTCTTAGAATGGTCTAAATAAGTGGGTAATGAAGGTAGAATAAACGTACGCAATAACGGTAATTCATTCAATATTTACCGTATTTTGCCCCGGTCATTTCCTGTACTTTACCATGGTTATTTCCAGGTAGTTTGCCCAGGTTAGGTCCCGGTTGTCTGCAGTGGTCTAGGTTAGGTTAGGTAAGGTCAGGGAAAGTCAAGCTAATTTGGAAATGGGGCACTTCTGGAGGAAATGCCATAGAAGAAAATAGTCTTAGTATGGTCTAAATAAGTAGGTAATGAAGGTAGAAAAACCGTACGCAATAACGGTAATTCTTTCAATATTTATCGTAATTATGAACATATCTGAAAATCGAAAATATATCAGATTCATTGAAGGATTCATTGATATTATGCACCCAAACAGCGAGGTCATATGACGCCCGAGAAGGAGATAATTTGAGAGATGGGGCATTAAGCACACGAAAATACGAGACGAATTAATTAACAACTAACTTAAAAACAACAACCCAACCCCTTCCCTTCCCATCACACACACATATATAACCACAATTTACCTCGTTATTGTGATTCAGCTTCTATATTTCAATGTAGTGACACCTTCTCATGACTATAGGGTGTGTTGTGAGGGTGTGGCAGCAACGGGTGGGTACACACAGTGGTAAATAAGGCACAAAAACACACACAAACAACAACACTGCCATACACAAACGACGCTTTATTCCAGTTTGAAAATGGTGGTCGTTCACAGTGTTGCCAGATCTGCTTCATGATATTTCCCCAACTTCAATAACATCAGAATTTCCATTTTTACCTCAACTATTTCCCTGTTTACTACCTTACCTTGTGATACCTTGTGAGGATTTCGGGCTGAGCCATGTGTAACGCAGATACGTACAGCCTGAGGTGACTTCTTGGACAGGGTTCCGTTCACTGCAACCCGCTGGAATCGCCCATTGAGAAAGCTGTGGATCCACTTCCCAAGGTTACCTTTAATCCCCATGGATGACAGCTTGTGCATCAGTATACCATGATCAACCTTGTCGAAAGCTTTGGCAAAGTCCAGATATATGGTGTCCACATTGCTTCCCTCTTCCAGGCTATCCATTATATATTCTTGGTGTGCCAGCATCTTTACTATATTTCGTCTGAAAGAAATTTCCCCATTTACACTTGAACAATCTTTATATAATTTTCCCATTGGTACCTCTAACTCTCCATGTCTAGGGAAAATTCTCCATGGTGGAGCGGGGCATAGAATATCCAACAACAAGTAACAACAAGTAACAAGTATATTTGGCAACATTGGAACCCGTTCATTACAACAACATTGCATTAATTCTTTTTGGTATATCCTTAGACTTTTGTATTAATAGAATAAAAATTTATCTATGTTATATATTATTATATAAACCTGTTTCAAATCTATTGATCCAGCTCAAAGCTATATGATAAAAATTTTGCCATTCAAATCAGATTGTGGATGCGCAGTTAAAATAATAAAAATATAAGGGTAACTATTATAAACTGTTCAAACTTTATTAAAACTTCTTGACATGTAATAACCATTGTTGGAGAAGATGCAGACCTCTTATTGAACTCTAAAATCACCCAAAATATAACAATTAAGAGAAAAGAAAAATGTACTAGGCCAGAAAGAAGGAGAAAAAAAGAAAATGAGGTAGGGACAGCAAGGAAGAATGAAACAGCAGAAGATTAAAAGAAGCGACAGTAAAGAGTGGAATGATTGGTGTACAAAGGGATGCCAAGACCCTTCATTAAAATACTGCCCATATGCTAGCAGGCAATAACTCCCTCTGGATCTTTTCACACTTTGCTAGGCCAGAAAGAAGGAGAATAACAGAGAGGATGGGGTGGGGAAAGGATAAAAGAGAAGGTTAAAGAAGCGACAGTAAAGAGTGGAAAGGGAATAGTTGGGGTCCAAAGTGGTGCCAAGACCCTTCATATATAATTATATTACCCATATCCTAAATTAAATAGGCAATGACCCCCTCTGGAACTTTACATTCAGCTACAGTAGGCTTCTCATTAGGAAACACCATTTGTATATTATTATAGTCGCTGTATAGTCAGCAGCATAAGATCGCTTCATCTTCACTTGCGTATGTATGAGCTATAGTGATGTTATAACACAATTTGAATACAGAGATAACAGCTAGATAGACCTATATAGACACTTCTCATATGGTAAATTACACAAGTTGTTAGAATAGAAACTGGTTCAGAATGCAACTATCTGGTCATATTAACATTATTTAGTACATGAGATGGACGCGAATTTATGCTTCAGGCTGTACTCTTAAAGGGCTGATATTTGTATTCATATTATACTGCTATGGCTATTTTTAAACCGCACTAAAGAAACAGTGTCACCATTATAATTAACACACACACACACACACACACACGTCATAGCAACAATCTAAAGCAAGAAAAAGAACCAAATTATTGCATCTGAGTTCTTAATATACTAGCTTTTAGGTTTTTTCTTACTTGTTTAACCATAATAATTATATATACAGTAACTAACAAATCGTAAATCTCTCCTAGCCTTACCAATTAACCTAAAAGGAGTTAAGGTGGCAGTGCAGTGTTGGTAAATTTGGAGCAACTGATTCCTCCTAGTGAAGGAGGTCCTCCCTGGACCTGGACTGTGACTGTGACAGGACTCCCCCCCCCCCATTTCCCCTAACTTCCCTCCAAAGCCCCACAAACTCTCAGGAACTTATAAACTCCCAGTGAACTCACGACTGGACTCATATTCTGGACTGGAGAGACTGTGACAGGACCTCCCCCACTGACCCTAACTTTCCCTCCAAGAACTCACGACTGGACTCATATTATGGACTGGAGCGACTGTGACAGGACCCCCCCCCCCCACACACACACTGCCTCTAACTTCCGGGACTTCCACCAAGATCACATAAACTCCCAGGAAAGTTGAGGAAACGTCGTCATTCTTTCACTTCAACTGGTTATGGGAAGATTCAACAGTACAGTCGCTGGTTAATGTTGATCTGTCGCCTCTCGATCTGCCAGGGGTGGAATCCAAAGAGATTGTTTAGCGACGCGTCGCTAATACCGATGTCGTTAATAACTAACTACACGCAGGCGTCGTTAACTTCGCCCTGATCCAAGAAGCCTCTGCCCGCCTGTTTGGAGCGCGGTAACTGGTACACGCCTCTGATTGGCTAGAGTCATCAATGACGTCATGGACACCTCGTAGCCAATCACGAAGCGTGTGACATGGCGCGTTTGTTTAAAAACCGCGATCAGCTGGCAGCTGTCAAAACAAGTGTCTTCGTATCGCTCTACTGAGTGTACTCGACTTTTTCATTTCAAACACAGCAGGTACGTCCACAGTTTTTATTTAGTATCTGAAAATAGTTTTTGGAGTCATACGAAATGTAAATAATGAAAAGGTTATGAAATGCTTATTGATTTTATGCACTCTTTGTATGGTAATTACATTAATCATTCAGTATACAGTACTTGGTTTTAGCATTTCATTAATTATTAACATACTTGTATTTTGTTTAAAATAATGATGTATAACACAGTACTGTATTTACAGTAGTGTACTGTGTTCTATTTTCGTAGCACTCTGTGCTCTGCCATCTAACTAATACCCAATATTCTAATCCTGTTCCCACCTCCTGTCAGTGCTTATAGTGGTGAATCCATGATCCATTCTCTGAAGATCATTTAATAACATTGTTTATTCTGAACACACAGCAGAATACGTATTGTTGCCACACTTCCTCCATGCACAAGAGGACATTAGGGACATCCTAGAAGTGATGATGGAGTCAGCAGGAAGCCACAGCTGCTATTAGAGAAAGTGCAGCAGCACAGAGACAAGCAGCTGAAGCCATTATAGTGCTGGGCCGCTGGCTTCTATTGTAAGTGTTTATTGAGAAATAAGGAAAATAACTTTGGATCAGGATGTGTTGCATACAGTATGCTACTAATTTGGCTAGGAGCATACAGTGTTGTCATGGTAGGGAAGACAGTAATAGCATGCTCCTAGCTAAGTTAGGAGCATACTGTAAATAACACTGAACTGCATACAGTCACACATTCCAGCAACACAATAAACATTCTAAGATCCCATTGGAAAAACCATGTAATCGTAATGTAAATATAACCGATAACACCAACTTAGGAAATAGATATACAGTATATATATAGTTTGGTGATTCTGCATGCCAATACTGTACCAATGTTACCAAACATTCTGTCACATGCCACATTAAAAAACATACAGCAAAACACCAACAGACACAGACATAATAAGTTGGTAAATAAATACACTAGTAACCAAGACATAATTTTATTTTTTTAAACCCCCTTTCGACCATAAAACTCCGGTATGATCTCGTCACGTGTCTGTCTATCCGTGCCACCACCATCACCAGCTCCAACTGCATGGGCCTCAATAGGCATGTCCTCTTCTGGTAGATGCTGTAAAATGAAGGTATTAAGGGATTTTAGAAATCACTGAAAAACATTGATATATTAAGACAAACTTCAGGGTTGAAGCAGTGCAATTGCAGAGATTGCATTGTACAGTATTATAATAATTACTGTAATTGAAGTAATTACTGGTGTCTCATTGTACTTATATAGTAGCACAGTAAGGTAAGTTAATGCTACAATAAATACTAAGCCACAGTGTATACTTACATTGTTAGGATCAGGAATACTCCTACTGACACACCGGTTGTGCAGCAGGAGACAAGCACTTACAATCTTTGCAGATCTCAAAGGAGTGTACTGTAATTCTCCACCAAACCGATGAATACATCTGTTGGATACCATTTATTAGAGGGATATAAAAGGAAAATGTAACAGTGGATTTTATGGACCAATGTGAACAAAAAGTAATCATATGAAATACATTAATAAAGGTGAAATTTTCATTTCATTATAAAGTCAAAAGATTTAGAAACCTTGCCATTGATTGGAAACTCTTATGAAATTAGAATTGAGGTTTGGAGAGGGAGCAAATTATAACTATATATAGAGTTTGCTTGTGATTTATTGAAACCGAAGGGATATTAAAAAGTCACTTCCTAACCTGAAGCGATTTTTCACAACTCCTAAGGTCAGCTCCACAATGACCCTTGTTCTTACAAGGGCCCTGTAGTAGAGTTCTTCTGCCTCATTTGTGGAATTGGTGACTGGGGTCATGAGAAAAGGCTCCAATGGGTACCCACTGTCACCTGCAAGACATTGTTACCAGAAAGATGAACTATTTATACATACTGTACATACATATATAACCAAACATAAACTCACCTGGGAGGAATATGTATATCATACAGCCTTAGAACTGTACACTTGTTAAAACATCTGATACCAACCTAGGAGTAAGTAGTCCCCAAAGTGCCTCTACTAAAGTGTTGCCTCAAGTTGCTGTTCCTTCAAATGTAGGCATCATGAGTGGATCCTGCAAAGTGACACATGTATTAAAGCATGTGGTTCTACTTCAAATGTTATGCCAAGAAGCCCTCACATATATATAATGATTTAATACACTTGGCAACCCTAGTGTCAATGGGAAGACTTTTTATATCAAACTTGATTTTTAAAGGAGATATAACCATGCAGGTTTTGGGAAATTTTTCATATACAAGGGTATGCAATAATATAGACCATATACTAAACAGTATCTTACACAAAATTTCTTATTTACACACATTATTTAAATCTAGGTACATGAAATACAGTACAGTACCTGGAAATCTGGCAGAATAATTGATGATCAAGCCATTTCCATCACAAATAACTTGAAAGTTTAGTGAATTTAATCTTTTTCTATTGACGTACAGTACATGACCTCATCAATACTTGGAGCCTTGATGGCAACGTGTGTACCTGCATACATAGCATAAACATTAATATATTGTGTAACAATAGGATCAATTTTATCTGTCTGCCTCATACTCTAAACAAAGGAATGACATAGTATATACAGGACTGTATACAGGTACAGTATTATATAAGCCAAACCAATATAATTCCTCAAGAGGAAAGTACACAAGGCAAGGTTGAAGTTAATATTGAGGGTAAAAAACTGTTACCTCTCTTACACCTTGTATGTTGTAGAGCCAAGAATCACAACAATGTTAGTGGGGGAAGACTTTGATTATTTATTATGAAGCATGTCTCTATATGATTGGGTTCTAACAACAAGGAAAACAACTAGCATTATGGATTTCATCAATAAAACTATGAAGCTTACATTTATAGCTTCAATTACTCGTGGGAAGTTGCTGACCCTGCTGAAGGCTTGGGCTGATGTTCACAACTGTTGTGGTGTTGATGGCATATTAATTTCCTCAGCAGCCTTGGTACTCAAGATGTTTGTTATTCTGGTGAATATTCTGCTGATCCTTGCTTGTGTTGGACCTGAAATAATCGTTATTTATTCAATATGTATATTTGTTGCATGAGAAAAAATATTATAGTATTGTTTGGCTAGGTTTTTAAACTGTAATAATACAATTTGTGTTAAAATTACTTGACTGCAACCCTATGCTGCCTAGAAAACCATGTACAATATTTAATTGTAATAGAGTATTGAAGAAATTTAAATATTATAGTGGGTTGTTTATGCAGTCCAAACATTGTTCACAAAAGATTTTATTTATGCAAAAAGTACAATATTATACAGCACTGTATATATGCAGCTCCTGTTACTTTGGCCACTATTAGTACAAACTGTATCAGAAAACATACTGCATCATGCTTACAGTTATTAATGACACGATAAGCAATAATGAAAACAGGTTACAAAGTACAATAGAGCCATTTTGTATTCAACCAATTTTTCTCATGTGTTTCAAGACCTTTATTATGATATGATATGCTTATCTTATATGGTACTTGCTTATGTAAATTGCTGATATTCTTTATCCTTGAAAAGGTATGGCACAAACAATGCATCTTTGAGCATCAAGTCTAAATAAATCTTAGTATAATGGACAAATTGAAATACAGTATTTAGAATAAAAAAAAATATTTTATTGGTTATACTTAATTAAGGTATATATTTCATATACAGTACAGTATATATATATATTAATATTTTTTACTTGATTTGATATATACATAAATTATGTTAAGGAAATCTGAGGATAATACATTGAGAAGATATCTATAGATAGGCTACAGTAAATTAGGGAGGAGTAACCACTAGCCTAACTTTTAAAACTAAAAAGAAATGAAAATAATACGCATTATATTTTACTCACCTCTTGTGTCTCCAATTAACATGGTGAAAGGAGCCACTGGCATACACTCTCAAGGCAATCAATAGCTGGGTATGTGGTGGTATGGGATTTCCTCGCTTTGTTCTTCTCCTCAGCAGGGGTGAGAACTCATCGATCAATGAGCTGCGTCAGCTCATGCCGAGGAAAGTGGTAGTGCCTTATCAGCTCGTTGTCATTGAGAGCTAGAGGGTCCAGACGGTCTCGAAAGCACCTCTCTCCTTAGAGCCCTTGCTGCCATGTCAGCCAACACGTAGTCCATGGTGAAGTAACCTCAGTCCGCTGACTGGCAGTGTGAGACCAGTCACCGATGTACAGTACAAGCAGTACTTGAAATGTTGTCTAGCATGCTTTTTGCGTGTTTAACGGCACTTTGTTTACATCTTGCCGTCTTTAAATATATATTGATATCAATTTCCACTGTAATCAATGAGAAATATTCACTAAATATGATGATATCTGAGCCCATATGGTGCACGTCGTTAACTTCTACCAACTTTTACTACACCTCCCGAGGTGTTGTTATTAACGACGTCGCTAACGCGCCCGTGACGTCATCATTTTGCTTCTTGGATCGCGTCGGTAGTGGCCGACGTCGCTAACTCGAGTTACCGACGTTGTTAAGTTTCTTGGATCCGGCCCCTGTGGTCTGACGAAGTGAACGCTGATTTTTCCTTCTCTTTGACAGCAAATAAAAAGCACATGTCTCTTTTACAACAACACAATTTTTCTGTTTGACTGCAAATAAAAAAAGTTCAGACAAAGCACTCACGTCTCTTTTGCAACAACAATATTCTTCTGTTTGACTGCAAATAGCAATGATAAAAATTATAAGGCCAAACAAAGCACATCACGTCTATTTTACGACAATATTTTTCTCTCAACGTTCACCATCATACCAGAAAGGCGACAGAATTTTGGACCGAGAGGTGAGTGTGTTTATTGAAAAGTCTCGTATCACACACACACACACACACACTGGGGCGATGCGCTGTTCTCCGTCTAACACACACACACACACACACACCTGAACCCCGTCTAACACACACACACACACACACACGGCATAGCAACAATACCTGCCAAGTTATGTAACCACAGGAAGCCCATAGTTCTGCCCTGCCCTGCCCTGCCCTACCCTGCCCTGCCCTGCCCTGCTCTCCCCGCCACCCATCCCAGCAGAACTACATTCGGTTAATTAAGGGGGTGCGGGAGTAGGGGACAGGCTTGGGGGGGTTTAGGGGGGTGCGGGAGTAGTGGACAGGCTTGGGGGGTGCGGGGGTAGAAAGCCTGTCCCATATTCCCGCAACCCCCCTAACCCCCCCCCCAAGCCTGTCCCCCTACTCCCGCACCCCCAAGCCTGTCCACTACTCCCGCACCCCCCTAAACCCCCCCAAGCCTGTCCCCCTACACCCGCACCTCCTTAAAGGGATAGTATACTTATGATAAATTGAAGTGCCTTGATTCCTCCAAAGTATATCAGGAAACAGAAGAACTAAAATGAACAAAAATAATGGTGTTCTGTTGCTTGGAATAGTTTGGAGGAATCAGGGGTGGAATCCAAAGAGATTGTTTAGCGACGCGTCGCTAATACCGATGTCGTTAATAACTAACTACATGCAGGCGTCGTTAACTTCGCCCTGATCCAAGAAGCCTCTGCCCGCCTGTTGTTAGGAGCGCGGTAACTGGTACACGCCTCTGATTGGCTAGAGTCATCAATGACGTCATGGACACCTCGTAGCCAATCACGAAGCGTGTGACATGGCGCGTTTGTTTAAAAACCGCGATCAGCTGGCAGCTGTCAAAACAAGTGTCTTCGTATCGCTCTACTGAGTGTACTCGACTTTTTCATTTCAAACACAGCAGGTACGTCCACAGTTTTTATTTAGTATCTGAAAATAGTTTTTAGAGTCATACGAAATGTAAATAATGAAAAGGTTATGAAATGCTTATTGATTTTATGCACTCTTTGTATGGTAATTACATTAATCATTCAGTATACAGTACTTAGTTTTAGCATTTCATTAATTATTAACATACTTGTATTTTGTTTAAAACAATGATGTATAACACAGTACTGTATTTACAGTAGTGTACTGTGTTCTATTTTCGTAGCACTGTGCTCTGCCATCTAACTAATACCCAATATTCTAATCCTGTTCCCACCTCCTGTCAGTGCTTATAGTGGTGAATCCATGATCCATTCTCTCAAGATCATTTAATAAGATTGTTTATTCTGAACACACAGCAGAATACGTATTGTTGCCATACTTCCTCCATGCACAAAAGGACATTAGGGACATCCTAGAAGTGATGATGGAGTCAGCAGGAAGCCACAGCTGCTATTAGAGAAAGTGCAGCAGCACAGAGACAAGCAGCTGAAGCCATTATAGTGCTGGCTTCTATTGTAAGAGTGTTTATTGTGAAATAAGGAAAATAACTTTGGATCAGGATGTGTTGCATACAGTATGCTACTAATTTGGCTAGGAGCATACAGTGTTGTCATGGTAGGGAAGACAGTAATAGCATGCTCCTAGCTAAGTTAGGAGCATACTGTAAATAACACTGAACTGCATACAGTCACACATTCCAGCAACACAATAAACATTCTAATATCCTATTGGAAAAACCATGTAATCGTAATGTAAATATAACTGATAACACCAACTTAGGAAATAGATATACAGTATATATATATAGTTTGGTGATTCTGCATGCCAATACTGTACCAATGTTACCAAACATTCTGTCACATGCCACATTAAAAAAACATATAGCAAAACACCAACAGACACAGACATAATAAGTTGGTAAATAAATACACTAGTAACCAAGACATAATTTTATTTTTTTAAACCCCCTTTCGACCATAAAACTCCGGTATGATCTCGTCACGTGTCTGTCTACCCGTGCCACCACGATCACCAGCTCCAACTACATGGGCCTCAATAGGCATGTCCTCTTCTGGTAGATGCTGGAAAATGAAGGTATTAAGGGGTTTTAGAAATCACTGAAAAACATTGATATATTAAGACAAACTTCAGGGTTGAAGCAGTGCAATTGCAGAGATTGCATTGTACAGTATTATAATAATTACTGTAATTGAAGTAATTACTGGTGTCTCATTGTACTTATATAGTAGCACAGTAAGGTAAGTTAATGCTACAATAAATACTAAGCCACAGTGTATACTTACATTGTTAGGGTCAGGAATACTCCTACTGACACACCGGTTGTGCAGCAGGAGACAAGCACTTACAATCTTTGCAGATCTCAAAGGAGTGTACTGTAATTCTCCACTAAACCGATGAATACATCTGTTAGATACCATTTATTAGAGGGATATCAAAGGAAAATGTAACAGTGGATTTTATGGACCAATGTGTACAAAAAGTAATCATATGAAATACATTAATAAAGGTGAAATTTTCATTTCATTATAAAGTCAAAAGATTTAGAAACCTTGCCATTGATTGGAAATTCTTATGAAATTAGAATTGAGGTTTGGAGAGGGAGCAAATTATAACTATATATAGAGTTTGCTTGTGATTTGTTGAAACCGAAGGGATATTAAAAAGTCACTTCCTAACCTGAAGCAATTTTTCACAACTCCTAAGGTCAGCTCCACAATGACCCTTGTTCTTACAAGGGCCCTGTAGTAGAGTTCTTCTGCCTCATTTGTGGGATTGGTGACTGGGGTCATGAGAAAAGGCTCCAATGGGTACCCACTGTCACCTGCAACACATTGTTACCAGAAAGATGAACTATTTATACATACTGTACATACATATATAACCAAACATAAACTCACATGGGAGTAATATGTATATCATACAGCCTTAGAACTGTACACTTGTTAAAACATCTCATGATACCAACCTAGGAGTAAGTAGTCCCCAAAGTGCCTCTACTAAAGTGTTGCCTCAAGTTGCTGTTCCTTCAAATGTAGGCATCATAAGTGGATCCTGCAAAGTGACACATGTATTAAAGCATGTGGTTCTACTTCAAATGTTATGCCAAGAAGCCCTCACATATATATAATGATTTAATACACTTGGCAACCCTAGTGTCAATGGGAAGACTTTTTATATCAAACTTGATTTTTAAAGAGATATAACCATGCAGGTTTTGGGAATTTTTTTATATACAAGGGTATGCAATAATATAGACCATATACTAAACAGTATCTTACACAAAATTTCTTATTTACACACATTATTTAAATCTAGGTACATGAAATACAGTACAGTACCTGGAAATCTGGCAGAATAATTGATGATCAAGCCATTTCCATCACAAATAACTTGAAAGTTTAGTGAATTTAATCTTTTTCTATTGACGTACAGTACATGGCCTCATCAATACTTGGAGCCTTGATGGCAACGTGTGTACCTGCATACATAGCATAAACATTAATATATTGTGTAACAATAGGATCAATTTTATCTGTCTGCCTCATACTCTAAACAAAGGAATGACATAGTATATACAGGACTGTATACAGGTATAGTATTATATAAGCCAAACCAATATAATTCCTCAAGAGGAAAGTACACAAGTTAAGGTTGAAGTTAATATTGAGGGTAAAAAACTGTTACCTCCCTTACACCTTGTATGTTGTAGAGCCAAGAATCACAACAATGTTGGTGGGGGGAGACTGATCATTTATTATGAAGCATGTCTCTATATGATTGGGTTCTAACAACAAGGAAAACAACTAGCATTATGGATTTCATTAATAAAACTATGAAGTTTACCATCTATAGCTTCAATTACTGGTGGGAAGTTGGTGACCCTGCTGAAGGCTTGGGCTGATGTTCACAACTGTTGTGGTGTTGATGGCATATTAATTTCCTCAGCAGCCTTGGTACTCATGATGTTTGTTATTCTGGTGAATATTCTGCTGATGCTTGCTTGTGTTGGACCTGAAATAATCGTTATTTATTCAATATGTATATTTGTTGCATGAGAAAAAATATTATAGTATTGTTTGGCTAGGTTTTTAAACTGTAATAATACAATTTGTGTTAAAATTACTTGACTGCAACCCTATGCTGCCTAGAAAACCATGTACAATATTTAATTGTAATAGAGTAGTGAAGAAATTTAAATATTATAGTGGGTTGTTTATGCAGTCCAAATATTGTTCACAAAAGATTTTATTTATGCAAAAAGTACAGTATAATACATCACTGTAAATATGCAGCTCCTGTTACTTTGGCCACTATTAGGACAAACTGTATCAGAAAACATACTGCATCATGCTTACAGTTATTAATGACACGATAAGCAATAATGAAAACAGGTTACAAAGTACAATAGAGCCATTTTGTATTCAACCAATTTTTCTCATGTGTTTCAAGACCTTTATTATGATATGATATGCTTATCTTATATGGTACTTGCTTATGTAAATTGCTGATATTCTTTATCCTTGAAAAGGTATGGCACAAACAATGCATCTTTGAGCATCAAGTCTAAATAAATCTTAGTATAATGGACAAATTGAAATACAGTATTTAGAATAAAACAAAATATTTTATTGGTTATACTTAATTAATTTATATATTTCATATACAGTACAGTATATATATATATTAATATTTTTTACTTGATTTGATATATACATAAATTATGTTAAGGAAATCTGAGGATAATACATTGAGAAGATATCTATAGATAGGCTACAGTAAATTAGGGAGGAGTAACCACTAGCCTAACTTTTAAAACTAAAAAGAAAAGAAAATAATACGCATTATATTTTACTCACCTCTTGTGTCTCCAATTAACCTGGTGAAAGGAGCCACTGGCATACACTCTCAAGGCAATCAATAGCTGGGTATGTGGCAGTATGGGATTTCCTCGCCTTGTTCTTCTCCTCAGCAGGGGTGAGAACTCATCGATCAATGAGCTGCGTCAGCTCATGCCGAGGAAAGTGGTAGTGCCTTATCAGCTCGTTGTCATTGAGAGCTAGAGGGTCCAGACGGTCTCGAAAGCACCTCTCTCTCCTTAGAGCCCTTGCTGCCATGTCAGCCAACACGTAGTCCATGGTGAAGTAGCCTCAGTCCGCTGACTGGCAGTGTGAGACCAGTCACCGATGTACAGTACAAGCAGTACTTGAAATGTTGTCTAGCATGCTTTTTGCGTGTTTAACGGCACTTTGTTTACATCTTGCCGTCTTTAAATATATGTTGATATCAATTTCCACTGTAATCAATGAGAAATATTCACTAAATATGATGATATCTGAGCCCATATGGTGCACGTCGTTAACTTCTACCAGCTTTTACTACACCTCCCGAGGTGTTGTTATTAACGACGTCGCTAACGCGCCCGTGACGTCATCATTTTGCTTCTTGGATCGCGTCGGTAGTGGCCGACGTCGCTAACTCGAGTTACCGACGTTGTTAAGTTTCTTGGATCCGGCCCCAGATACTCCAGAAATACCAACACTTTATGTATACCTACCCTCTTAATGACCCTATGATCGTGTATGAAAATTGGAGGCTTCTGGTTCCTGCTGACTATAGGCCACGAAACAAGATTCTTCCATATATACTGTAATATAGGTGGTGTTTCGCAAGGATGATAGACTATAATATGTTATAGTCTATTATCCTTGGTGTGTCGTGGCAATATTTGAAGGACTCGTTTATCTCTCATTTTCTGACTATATATCACGTACAGGGTCCCTTAAGGTGGTAATTCACTTTTGTTTACATTGGAGTGGTGCCTTGATTCCTCCAAAGTATGCCAGGAAACAGAAGAACTAAAATGAACAAAACTAATGGTGTTCTGTTGCTTGGAATAGTTTGGAGGAATCATTTTACTCCAGATTAAGGGGGTGCGGTAGTAGGGGACAGGCTTGGGGGGGGGGGTTGGAGGGGTTTGGAGGGGTACGGGAATAGGGGGACAGGCTTGGGGTGGGTGGGTAGAAAGCCTGTCCCCTATTCCTGCACCCTCCTAACCCTGTCCCCCTACTCCCGCACCCCCCAACCCCCCCCCCCAAGCCTGTCCCCTACTCCTGCACCCCCCAAAACCCCCCCAGGCCTGTCCCCTACTCCCGCACCCCCCTAACCACCCCCCCAAGCCTGTCCACCTACTCCTGCACCCCCCAAAACCCCCCCAAGCCTGTCCTCTACTCCCGCACCCCCCTAAACCCCCCCAGGCCTGTCCCTTACTCCTGCACCCCCCAAAACCCCCCCCCAAGCCTGTCCCCTACTCCTGCACCCCCAAAACCCCACCTCCAAGCCTGTCCACCTACTCCCGCACCCCCCAAAACCCCCCCAAGCCTGTCTGTCCCCTACTCCTGCACCCCCCTAAACTCCCCCCCCCCCCCCAAGCCTGTCCCCCACCCCCGCAACCCCTTAACCCAACACTGTACTTTAACCCCTTAATTAAAGACACAAAGTTGTTTACACCTCATCCTACTCTGTAATTTTTGAGGGGGTCGTTTCAGGGAATATTTTGATGCCTTTGAGATCTTCTAATTTATTACTTCAACTCTATATAATTATCTCTTTACAAACTTATCCTTCACAATAACATCTACACTAACTACAATTTCACATATTTTTCTATCACACACTTACATTTTTTTTTATTTTTTTATTATTATTATTATTTTTTTTTTTTAGAGTATGTATGTGTTTTCTGTCATTGTTTTAGGAGGAATTAGTACACCTTCCTAAGTACCAACAAAAGAATCTTCCCTTTACATACATTGTTTTGGGTGGTAAATCTGGAGCAAATGATTCCTCCAAACTATTCCAAGCAACAGAACACCATTAGTTTTATTCATCTGCCTGGGTCTGTTGTTTCCTGGCATACTTTGGAGGAATCAAGACACTCCAATGTAACAAAAGTGAATTACCGGTAACTTTAAGGGGGAAGTTTTGTGTTGGTAAATCTGGAGCAACTGAATCCTCCAAACTATTCCAAGCAACAGAACACCATTATTTTTGTTCATTTGGTTCTTGTGTTTCCTGGCATACTTTGGAGGAATCAAGGCGCTACATTCTTTCAAAAGTATGATGCTATTCCCTTCATTAATTAAACTGGGGGAACTGAAGGGTTACTGATTCCTCCAAACTATGCCATGAAACTGAATCATCCCATATTAATAATGTCTGGTTCTTGGTATAGTTTGGAGTATATCAGTATAGCCCTTTATTTCACTAACAATTTTCATCAACAGAATAATAATAATAATAATAATAATAATAATAATAATAATAATAATAATAATAATAATAATAATAATAATAATAATAATAATAATAATATCAGTAGTATCAATATAACGTTTATTATTTAGATCGACAAAATGTTAAAACAATCTTATATTATTTGTTGATATAGGCAATATTTAAGGGGGTGCGGGAATAGGGGGACAGGCATGGGGGGGGGGTTAGGGGGGTGCGGGAGTAGGGGACAGGCTTGGGGGGGTTTGGGGGGGTGCGGGAGTAGGGGGACAGGCTTAAGGGGGGGAGGGGGTTAGAGGGGTGCGAGAATAGGAGACATGCAGGCTTTCTACCCCCCACCCCCCCAAGCCTGTCCCCCTATTCCCGCACCCCCTTACAGGATTTTGGCACTCATCTGGACCCAAAAATTCCCTTCTAAATCTTCAACTGTCCCTCCATTCCATCTATTTCTCTTTTTTTTATGTCACTCCTCTCTCTCTCCTTGTTTATCTCTCTTCCATTCATAGATACAGCCACAATCAAATATCCACCAACACTTTCCTTCCATCATGCAAATAAATCAGTATCATATCAAAATATAATCATACAACAACACCTTACGTCAACTCAACCCCCTCAATTATTATTATTATTATTATGAGGTGCTGCAAAATCATACACGTGTTATTCTTTATTACCAAGATATTAACTACGATGGAAGGAAAGTGTCGGTGGATATTTGATTGTGGTTGTACATATGGTAGAGAGTTGGTCCCTTAAAAGGCTGGAAAATAATTCTGAGGACTCTTTGATGCAGGCTGGGAATTGTAGGAGGCTATTGCTTCCTCCAACCTGTGCTACTAATTACAAAATAGCGGCATTGTTTGTGGGAATCACGAGCCACCAGTTTGCTGACTATATTAAAAGTTCCAACAAAAGCAGAGTTATGGTCAAGAATATATCATGGTATTCAATATATTAAATTCACACACACACACACGCTCTCTCTCTCTCTCTCTCTCTCTCTCTCTCTCTCTCTCTCTCTCTCTCTCTCTCTCTCTCTCTCTCTCTCTCTAGTTCTCTCTCTCTCTCTCTCTCTCTCTCTCTCTCTCTCTCTCTCTCTCTCTCTCTCTCTCTCTCTCTCTCTCTCTCTCTCTCTCTCTCTCTCTCTCTTCATCTATCTATAGGTTAGGTTAGGTACATAATTTCCTGGACAGTGAGTGGTCTTGGTTCAAGGTACACTTTTCCTTCATCGCCTCTGCATCTCTGTGATCTGCTCCAGTGTCTTGCCTCTCGTCTCGGGCAATGTGGTTATAACTATAGTTGCCAGGAGCACGTTACATCCCGCATACAACCAGAAGCTCCCGTACGCCCCAGGCCCTCATCGATGTAAGAGTAGGTTTGCACGGTCACGAACGCCCCGGTGAAGAAGGTAGTGTAGAGGAGAGGGACGACGGTGGAGCGGACGGAGGTTGGGAATAGCTCACTCCTCAGTAGATTCAGCACCGGAGTCATGATGAAGAAGGAATACACGGCCAGACACATGACAGGAAGCCAGTCGTGTCCTTGGAGGTACTCACTGTGGGTCTGGTCGAAGTAGTAGCCACCTAAGAGGGCCAGGGAGGCAGAGGAGATCATGCTCGTGATGAAGTACAGAGTCTTGCGGTTAATTCGGTCCACAATGAGGGTAAAGAATAACGTACCGACGACCTTAGTGACGGCTATCACTACAGCGGCCAGGTAGGAGCTCATCTTCATATTAGCATCATTCATAATTATTACAATGTAGGCTGATATGGCACTTGAGCCGTTGAAGTGATACAGGGAGAACACCACTAACATAATGATAAAATAGCGGAAAATGGAAGGGTCCCTCAGGAGTTTGAGTTGATGTGTGAATTTCATGTGTTTGGAGTTGTGCATTTGGTTCAGGATGATGGCGAGTTCACTGGCCGAGTCAAAGCGTCGTCCCTGAAGAAGATCAAGGCGTTGTGGGCTTCCTGTTTACGTCCACGCATGGCCAGCCAGCGCGGGGAATTAGGCAGGTAAAGTAGAGCTAAAAAGGGAACTATGGTATTGGCAAGACCATATATGAGGGCAATTTGACGCCATGTGAGTGTTGTACATCCCAGTAAGAAAGTAATGAGGGAACCCACTTGTCGGAACATTTCAAGACAAGCCATGAACCTCCCTCGGTAGTTACTGTGAGAATACTCGGCCACGTAAGTCGTAGTGGAGCTGCTCATTAAGCTGAGACACACACCCTGCAGAAACCGTACCGTCAGGATGAGCCACACTGTAGAGGCCAAGTAGAGGGTAATCCAGATCAAGAAGGAAAGAGGTAGGACGAACACCAAAGTCACCCGTTGTCCGAACCTCACCATGAGTAACCCCCCTAGGAAGGACCCAGTCATCGCCCCCATGTGCACCACACTGGCTGGAACAAGGTTAATTAATATGTAACGTCTCTCAGTCACTGACACGAGTACATATTTTCCACGGGGCAGTCAGTTATATTTGTGGTCAACATGGAAGGGTGTATGGCTGCTGATTCCCTCAAACTATAATTCTATACTCCAATATATACACATCCCTTCATGACTCATATCCTGAAGAAGCCTGTTTGTTCTCTGGCATAGTTTGGAGGAATCAGTAACCCTCCAGTATGACCACAAGAGAATAATCCCCTAAATTATAATATACTCCAATAAACCACATCCCTTCATGACTCATATCCTGAAGAAGCCTGTTTGTTTTCTGGCATAGTTTGGAGGAATCAGTAACCCCCTCCAGTATGACCACAAGAAATTAATCCCCTAAAGTATGTTGTAATAAATATATATATAAAAAAAAAAAAATAGATACATAAATAATAATCTATAACCCAACACCAGTCCATGTACCCACCGAAAAGAGCCGCCTGGTATGTGGTGAAGTGAGGGTCGCCGCCGGAGGAGTCTTGGTGGGAAGTAATGTTGTTGTTGTCGTCGAAGGTGAAGTTGTCGTTGTTGTCGTCGAAGGTGAGGTTGTCGTTGTTGTTGTTGTTGTTGTTGTTGTGAAGGAGCTGCGGCAGTGTCACCCCGGGGAAGGCAAAAGTGGCACCAATGTCCACCTGAATCACGGCCATCACCAGAGTCGTCAACATCTGCACACACACAAGCACACACACACGTTTTGAGAAGGTTATACATAATTTTTTAGCTTGTTGGATTTTCTTATAGTATTGAACACTAGGGGAAAAATAAGCTACATATTTTTAGCTACTTGTTCCTTCGAATTGTAATGAACATGAAAAAATAGAGGCTATATATTTTTAACCTGGTGGTGAAAAAAAAAGTTATACATTTTTATCTTATTTGTCCATGAGGGAAAAAATTAATATTACATCTTTCAAGTCAAACTCCTCTGCGATTGAATCCATTAAAAAAATCTGATTATTTATTTCACTGTGTGTTTTTATGATCAGTATTTCAGAACCATATCTGCTGACCTAACCAAGTCCAACACCATCATTATTATTATTAAGGGGGAGGTTAGTACAGTGTTGGTAAATCTGGAGTAAATTATTCCTCCAAACTATCCCAAGCAACAGAACACCATTAGTTTTGTCCATCTGGTCCTGTACACCATTAGTTTTGTCCATCTGGTCCTGTACACCATTAGTTTTGTCCATCTGGTCCTGTACACCATTAGTTTTGTCCATCTGGTCCTGTACACCATTAGTTTTGTCCATCTGGTCCTGTACACCATTAGTTTTGTCCATCTGGTCCTGTACACCATTAGTTTTGTCCATCTGGTCCTGTACACCATTAGTTTTGTCCATCTGGTCCTGTACACCATTAGTTTTGTCCATCTGGTCCTGTACACCATTAGTTTTGTCCATCTGGTCCTGTACACCATTAGTTTTGTCCATCTGGTCCTGTACACCATTAGTTTTGTCCATCTGGTCCTGTTTCCTGGCATTTTTTGGAGGAATCAAGGCACTCCAATGTAACAAAAGTGAATTACCGCCTTAATTAAGGGTCGTATACATTTGGTACTACAAAAGAGCACATCGATTCTTCCAAAGTATAATTATGTCTGCCAGGAAACAGGACCTGGCAGATGAGCAAAAATATTGGTGGTCTGTTGCTTGAAATAGTTTAGAGGAATCATGAAACAGTTGCTCCAGATTTACCAACACTTTACTATACCACCTTAACTCTCTAAACTATACAATAATTATGCAAAAAAAAAAAAAATAAATAAAAAAAAAAAAAAAAAAATCCTTAACCCGCATATTGTGATAGTGTGTGAAGGGATTATAGGCCCTCCAATAATCCACCCAAAACACAATAATTAACTCCCTTTTATTATTATTAAGGGGGTGCGGTAATAGGGGGACAGGCTTGGGAGGGGGGGGGTAGGGGGGTGCGGTTTTTTGGGGGGGATTCGGGAGTAGGGGGACAGGCTTGGGAGGGGGGGTTAGGGGGATGCGGGTTTTTTGGGGGGGATTCGGGAGTAGGGGGACAGGTTTGGGAGGGGGGGGTTAGGGGGGTGCGGGAATAGGTTACAGGCTTTCTACCCACCCCAAGCCTGTCTCCCTATTCTCGCACCCCCTTAAGTTAGTTCTGGATGTCAATTAACCTGGGTAAGTTAGTTTGGTCTCTCAATTGACCTGGAGCAAGTTAGTTCGTGATCTCAATTGACCTGGGTATTTGGGTAAGTTAGTTCGTGATCTCAATTGACCTGGAGCAAGTTAGTTCGTGATTTCAATTGACCTGGGTATTTGGGTAAGTTAGTTCGTGATCTCATTTGACCTGGGGAAAATTAATCTAGACTCTCAACTGACCTGGGACAAGTTACACAGCAGTTGGAGATTTCAACTGACCTGGGTAAGTTAGTTTGGTCTCTCAACTGACCCGGGGAGGTTGGTTCGGGATCTCAATTGACCTGGGACAAGATAGGGTGTCGATTCCACAGTGGTTTGTTTTGGTTTGCAAGCACCCTAACGAAAGAAACTGAACTGTGTAAATGACTCATAAGTGAATTATTTGATGCATTTGATGACTCCACTATCAAACTATGGTAATAATGGAACTACCTGACAGATTTTGTGGATATGGAGACTGAGTTTGTTGGATATAATTAAGACTGACAAGTGTGGTTGGTTGGGGAGGATCATAACAAACCAAAGCCACTGTGGAATCGGCCCATAATGTACAGTACAGTATTTGCATGGGGCTCTCGACTGACCTGGGGCAAGAGGACTGATTGTACAGGTAATAATGTCTCCTCGTCAGGTCCTCCATTCCTCTCTAACTTCTTCTTCTGTGTCGCATCACCTCCTGCTCCTATTCTTCCTCTTCCTCCTCCTCCGCTGTTTCCCGTCTCCTTTCCTCCTCCTCCTCCTCCTTCCCAATCCTCCTCCACCACCAATATCTTTTCATTGGATTCATTTTCTGTTGCGGTTGGATGAGTTTTGTCAATATCGAGGTCTGCCGGGGTGAGGTCATCTAGTCGTGTGGTCTTTTCTTTTACCATCTGGCTGGTTGGTTGGCTGAGGGGTTGTTTTCCTGTTCACGTATCTGTAGGTTATTTAAGGTGGTAATTCTTTTTTGGTACATTGGAGTGCCTTAATTGATTCCTCCAAAGTATGCTAGGAAACAGGACCAGAAGAGCAAAAATAATGGTGCTCTGTTGCTTGGAATAGTTTGGAGGATTAATTAATCAGTTGCTCCAGATTTACCAACACTAAACTTCCCCCTTTATGTGTGTCGTGAAATCTAGTGAAAACATATTATGGTAGAGGGCTAACCATACTGGGCATGAACGTAACAGTAGTAAGGCTTTCATTATATTTCACAAGTTATTTTAAATCATTGGACAAGGAAGCGACACGAGTTTTGTTTTTGATAGTAACAGTTACGTCCAATTAATAGTAAACTTAGAATGCTATACACACATGCATGCACCCTCGAATTATGCATATAGGCTAGCACACCTTAGAATACAACAACACCTGTCCTCGAAATATGATGCGAAACTATATATATAATACTGTAACTCTTGGCCTCTGTTTATAATTCATATTGATTCAACCATATTATTGAAAAGACTTGATTACAACTCGACAACCCTCCTCTTGACACGTTGTAGGGGTTGTCAGTGTTATGTCCAAGGGTGTTAATTATTCCCGACGTAATAGGATGAAGTCGGCAGGTTGTCAGTGTTATGTCCAAGGGTGTTAATTATTCTCGACGTAATAGGATAAAGTCGGCAGGTTAGTATTCTCTCACGAACCAACGAACTAAAATTTACTTTCACATATGAACGAAATGAATTATACTCTCGTGAATGAAATAACTTAGGCATACTCACACGAACCAACGAACTAAAATTCACCACTCTCACGAATGCACTAACTGAAATATTATACTATCACGAATAAACGAAATAACTCAAGCATACTCACACGTACTAACGAACTGAAGTATGCTCTCACGAATGAACGAACTGTAGTACACACTCACTCACAAACGAAGATGAATTGTTTACAAAGCCACATCTTACCCTCAGCAACAGACAGTATATAATATTATAACCCGGTGAGAAAGGAGTGATGAATGTGTGAGTGTGACAGGTAGGAGTGAGGCAGTGGGCTAGTGTGTGTGTGTGTCGCTGTCAACCCACTGTGACAGGTTGGAGTGAGGCAGTGGGCTAGTGTGTGTGTGTGTCTCTGCCAACCCACTGTGACAGGTTAGAGTGAGGCGGTGGGCTAGTGTGTGTGTGTGTGTCGCTGTCAACCCACTGTGACAGGTTAGAGTGAGGCAGTGGGCTAGTGTATGTGTGTGTGTGTGTGTGTGTGTGTGTGCCAACCCACTCACCACATTCCACTAGTGAAGATATTAATGCTATTGTCCTGCAACACTTGCCAACTGAACTGACTCCACCCAAGTGACTCTCGGGTCTTTCTAGTGTAGTACAGTCTGTCACCTTTCTCCTTTCTGTTCAACTAAAAACAATTAAAATTTAACTGGTCTTATCCTAAAATGACACTACATCATGAACTGTACTTCTGTCTTCATTGTAGCTTCTTTCTTCCTGTCATTGTAATAGAGAGAGAGAGAGAGAGAGAGAGAGAGAGAGAGAGAGAGAGAGAGAGAGAGAGAGAGAGAGAGAGAGAGGTGTAAGGGGATCAGGGAGGGTGGGAATGATGGAAGGGTGGAGGAGGTTAGGGGGAAGGGAACAGATGGAGAGAGTGTGAGGTATGTGAAAGGGTTAGGTAGGTAGGTAGGTAGGGAGGGAGGGAGGGAAGGGGTGAATAGAAAGGACAGAGGGCATGGTACAGTCAAGGCCAAAACAATACCGTACAGTGACCCCATATAATGACTCACACACACACACACACACACACACACACACACACACACACACACACACTCACACACACACACACAACCATGCACCTACTCTACGCCTTCACAAGTCCATACAATTAATTATGATGAGGAAAGAAGACCACCCTATGAAGCCATGAAAAAAGACCCTGTAGATGGATGATGGAGAAGGTGATAATTAAGGACCCTGTGATCGTGTATGAAAAACTGGAGGCTTCTGATCCCTCCTGACCACACCATGAAACAAGCTCCTTCCATATAGGTGGTTGTGTTTCGTGGCAATATTTAAAGGACTCTTATAACTCCAATTTTTATGACCACAATACAGGGTCCCTTAAGATGAGACAGCATGCACAAATTTAAGGAGATCAATATACAGGTGTTCGTAATAATTTTCAGACGAGATGAATTCAAGGACCCTGTGTTGCAGTCAGAAAATTGGAGGTAAAGAAGTCATATATTTTTTGCCACGAAACGCTACCTATATAAAAGGAGCTTATTTCGTGGCAGAAGGAATCAAATGCCTCCAATTTTCATACGCGATCACAGGGGCCTTAAGGGCAGATTCTCTTGTTGGTCAATTGGTAGGCTACTAACTCCTCCTAACTATACCAGAAAACAGACGTCCTCAATGGTACTAATAAGGGATTTGTTTCATGGCATAGTTGGAGAAATAAAAAAAGACCTTCCAATTTGCCAACAACAAAATAAATCTCTCTTTAAAATGTCTAGGAGATCAATATACAAGTGTTCATTATCACATCAGACGAGGTAAGTAATTTCGACCCGAGGAAAAACCAAAAACATTAATAAAATTTCGTTGACGGTCGTACGGGGTAAGCGAGGGAGGATTGACCTATGAGCGTGACTGTAGACCTACCCAGGGACCTACCTACCCACATGGTCTCTACCCTTTCACTGGTTGATTTATTAGGCCTGACGTTGTTGTTGTTGTTGTTGTTGTATGTGGTGGTAGAACATTCAGACTCGTCCTTCAGGATATGGGAATATGAACGGTTCTCATATTGTTATTGTTCTCTCTCTCTCTCTCTCTCTCTCTCTCTCTCTCTCTCTCTCTCTCAAATAGTGTCGTCTCTAAAGGTGTTGTGCATGAATTTCATGTTGTACTCTCACACACACACACACACACACTCTCTCTCTCTCTCTCTCTCTCTCTCTCTCTCTCTCTCTCTCTCTCTCTCTCTCTCTCTCTCTCTCTCTCTCTCTCTCTCTCTCAAATAGATAGTGTTGATTCTAAGGTTGTTTTGCTGTCCATGCGTATTATATTGTATAGTCGTGTATTTCTTGGAGTATGCATGTTTTTTTATATTTTATCTTGCATCTTATCGGCTTGGAGAAGATAACATTATCATTTTTTAAGATTTAAAGAGTACATCGAAAAATGGAGAGGATAATATATGTGAACAACCTCTCTCTCTCTCTCTCTCTCCAACATTTCCCACATAAGATAATGCTTTGAGGTGTGTGTGTGTGTGTGTGTGTGTGTGTGTGTGCTAACGTCGCAGTAAATAAAAATCTTAATGCACACACACACACACACACTTCCAAAATACGCAGGGAAGCAGACCATAGTGCCTCGGCATAAGAGTGGGTGGAATATAATATATCTACTTTCCGTCGACAAGAGCAAAGGTTATCCCGTATATATATATAGAAGGAAGGTTCAGTCGTTCCTCCAAACTACCTCACAAAGCAGATCCCTTAGTCATAACACTGGGACAATATATTTCTTAGCAATGTTTGAAGGAGTTACTAGCACTCTGATTTCGCCATAGACAATTAACAGAGAATTGATTGATTGATTGATTGATATTAGGCGCCGCAACAGCGAGGTCATATAGCGCCAGAGAAAGGTGATAGAGAGGTGTGACAGCAATTAACAGAGAAAGAGAGGACAGCAACCACTAGGAGAAATAAAGTAAATGAGAGAACTAGTGACAGAAAATCCCCACCAATAAGAAAAAGATTGTGTGAGAGAGAGAAAGAGCAAATGAAAGAAGTCCCTCAGTAATAAGAGAGAGAGAGAGAGAGAGAGAGAGAGAGAGAGAGAGAGAGAGAGAGAGAGAGAGAGAATCCCCAGTAATACGAAAAAGAAAGTGAGAGAGGGAGACCGAACGAGAGAGAGAGAGAGAGAGCAAGTGAAAGAAGTCCCTCATTAATAAGAGAGAGAGAGAGAGAGAGAGAGAGAGAGAGAGAGAGAGAGAGAGAGAGAGAGAGAGAACACCCACCCACAACCACACACACCACTGACCAACCAACTGACTGACTGACTGTGTGCTACAGTCTATGTGTGTGTGTGTGTGACTTGACCGGGAAAGAAACTCATGCACTCACTCACTCACTCGCTCCGACACGACCCCCACCCCCAAGCCCACAAGTCAACCCGGACGAAATCATTTGTTATGCAAGAGAATTGAGAATGGGTGAGTGAGTGGTGGAGTTTATCTACCACCACCACCACCACCACTACCTTCACTGACACTCGATCCTCGTTGCTTTCACTGTATATATTATTATGTTTGTTTATATTGCCCCTGTTAGATAATTATGTCCTTTCGTGGGTGGGACTTTTATTTACATTATTATTATTATTTTTGAGAAGAGAGGTGAAGCGTATAGCTATAGGGGTTTAAAAGGAACAGTAGAAGAGAAAGTAGAGAAAAAGTAAAGTAGATATGGTGTAGTTTTTCCTCTCTTGTTTTTTCATTGTTTACATCACACCAATTAGTACTATTGTATGTAGCACTTTCTCCTTTTGTACTGTACTACACTCTACAAGAGTTTCACCTGGCCCACCCCCTCACTTGGCGTGGCTAACGTGGCACCAACTCCTGTGCATATATAAGACAATTTATAGCACCTCGTTTCTCTCTCTCTTCTAAGTACACACACTCACATTATCAGGTTTGATATAAAGTCGTGGCGTTGCATATAATTATCTGT
The DNA here is from genome assembly GCA_033782935.1 of Petrolisthes cinctipes. Lineage (NCBI taxonomy): Eukaryota > Metazoa > Arthropoda > Malacostraca > Decapoda > Porcellanidae > Petrolisthes > Petrolisthes cinctipes. The sequence continues at coordinate 84,795 of JAWQEG010004126.1, forward strand.
TGTTCAATCGTTTATCTAACATTGAAAACCGTCTCAAAATAATAACATTATCACCTCATAATTATTTCGGTTTACTTCTGCCAGTAAGAAAATATTTATTGCACTTTCAGTAGTATTGTCACGGTAAAGCCATACTGTACAAACAGTGATATATTTTGTTATTAGGTAATCTGGAGTTCAGTGACAGACCACAAGAGGGAGGTGCCCTGACATAGTGATCACAATAAAGTCGGGGACTGTACAGTCACCGACAATAGCGACGCCCCTCTCCTTGATCCATACGAAACCCGTAGCCACTGCTTCTGTGTGGGGGAAGGAGGAAGACAGTGCATGGGTGAAAGGAGGCAGAGTTGGTTTTAAATTAATTATATGAAAATTATCATAGTATGGAAACAAAAGCTTGTGCCTTTGGTTCAGTGTACCTCAAGGCGAGGGGCGTCGCTATGGTCGGGGACGACGCCCCTCGCCTTGAGGCACACTAAACCAAAAGCACAAGCTTTTGTTTCCATACTATGATCATTTTCATATAATTAACTTATAACCAACTCTGCCTCCTCTCACCCACTGCCTTCTTCCTTCGCCAACACTGAAGCAGTGGCTGCGGGTTTCGTATGGGTCAAGGAAAGGGGCGTCGCTATTGTCTGCGACTGTACATATAATTTTAAGGAGAGAAGTTGAGGGTTGGAAAGGTTGGTCACGGAAAGGAAAGTAGGAAAATAACAGAATTATAATAATTCTATTACTATTATCACCTCTACGTACAGTACCTTTAATTACAGACACCCTTGACCTTCATGTTATATTTAGCCTACATCACATTTGTTATAGTTGCTAGGCAGTGTTCGTAGGGTGAGTCTCTCTGTCGTCATGCAAGCAGTCTGAACACACCACCAGAGCAGCAGACACGAGACATGATTAGTCATTGTTTGTTTGTACGTGACTCATGTCTTCCTGCTTTAACGGGGGGAAGCCTATTACACTTTGGGTACATTGGAGCGCCTTGATTCCTCCGGAGTATGCCAGGAAACGGGACCATGTGCACACAAACAATGGTAGCCTGTTGCTTGGTATAGTTTGAAAGAATCAGAAACTTTACAGGGAAGAAGACGTACAGTGTTGGTAAATCTTGGCGAACTGCATGATTCTTCAAAACTATCCCAGGCAACAGCTATTGTTTTTTGTTATTCTCGTGTCCTGGCATACATTGGAAGAATAAATTAGACACTTTAATGTAACAAAAACTCTACTCTATCCCCTTAAATGTAGAGAGAGAGAAAGAGAGGGGAGAGAGTGAGGTAGGGAAAGAGAATTAAAACCTCACCACTCAGCAGGGAACCACACAACAACCAAACAAACACGACGAGTTGTGGTGACGCAGGTGGCTATTTATCGCATCATTAACTCTAAACCAGCCCCACTACCCGCCCAATGGAGAACGGGGTCAATCTAAACACATCGCACATCCTCTACTCTTTAGAAGGGGATGGTAGCTAGACTTGTGGTAGCTTTATACAATGGAGCGCCTTGATTCCTCCAAAGTATGCCGGAAAACAGAACCAGATGAACAAAAATAATGGTCTCCTGTTGTGTGGAATAGTTTGGTGGAATCAGTTGCTCCAGATTTCCCATGCAACACCCTACTACTGTTTAACCTCTCCATCTGTCTGTCCGGTGTCCTCTTATGTAATATGGTGTAACAATGCAATGAAGGTGTGTCTGTTTGTTTTGTTAATTGACAGCTTTTGGTACCTACGAGTATTATATTGTGATAAACATGCATGAAGAAATATATTATATGCTGTTTATATTATATTACGTACAGTTTAACGGGCCGTACCTACACACACACACACACACACACGATTAGGCTACACTTATTTCATACACAACAAATGTAAGTTGATCAATAGATTATATATAAAACAAATCATTTCCGCGTTGTCAGGCTTACAATTCCTCCCCTGCTGATGTAATGCAATGTAGCTGTTGTAAGCGTGCATGGTCTCCAATAATTGTGGCCTGAAACATATGCCACATCACATACACTCCCTGATAATGCACTCACTTTTCCAACTCTACTGATCGAATTTCATATGTTGTTTATCAGTTTTTACTTATAAACAACATATATAGTTTCAATAACCATAATGGCGTTTTCTCCATAATATGCCCATCCCGAGTGGTGGACGAATTTCAGTCTGTGTGTAAACGAAGGAAATTGAAGGTGAATGTAGATAAAAGTAAAGTGATGGTATTTGAAAGAGCAGAAACTGAAGTGATTGACTTTGCTACACCTTACAGAGTGGCTGTACCAACTGGGACGAAGTGTGAGATAACTCTGAGGGGCGAGAGGATGGAGGAAGTGAAGGAGTTTAAGTACCTGGGTACAGTTATGTGTAAACATGGAAGTATGGAAGGAGAAATTAGGGAGAGAGCAGTGAAGGGTAGACAGGTCATAGGATCACTGGGAAGGATTATGAAGGGTAGAAGTGTGAGTATGGAAGTGAAAAGGGGACTACGAAATAGTATAATCCTGCCAACACTGACATATGCGTCGGAGACATGGACATGGAGTAGGGCGCATCAGTCTAGAATAGGTGCTGTGGAAATGAGTTACTTGAGAGGAGCATGTGGACTTACTAGATGGGATGGAGAAAGTAATGAGAGTGTGTATGAGAGATGTGGTATGAGTGAGAAGGCAATTGGCATTGAGTGTGGAGTGGTTGAGAGAGTGAAACGTGATACATTGAGATGGTTTGGACATGTAGAGAGAATGCAAGATCGAGGAGTTTGTAAAGAAGGTGTATGGAAGTGAAGTTGTAGGACCTGGTGTGAGGGCAGACCTCCGGTCAGATGGCAGAACAGAGTGGAAGAGTATGTAAAGGAGAGAAACGTGAGGGGTAGAGTAGGGATGGACCAAGTAAGGAGGGAGTGTTGGAACAGGGAGAACTGGAGACACTTCTGCCGTGGCCACCCCCATGGGGGGAGTTCCCGGAGGGAGCGAGGCGTCAGAGCTATAGATAGATAGATAGATGCCCATCCGTATGTTCATATTTTTTTAAAACTCATATATGTTTCCTATGAACCATTGTATTTTTTTAATAGTTTTGTACAAGTTTATATATTATGTGTACGTGTTGGTCAGCAAGTTCTGGCCTTCTCCTTTATTGTATGCCTTTGCAACAATAAACTTTTCAATTTCAATTTGTTTTCAACTCTGTATCATCGGTAACCTATAAACACCTCTTGTGCCTGCCAGATTTACTGTAGCTTGCTGTATACCCATGGAGGCCCACAGACAACCCCTGTGTGGTGGCCACCAATCATGTTAACTTTTAGATACGGGTGGGAGGTTGGGGAATTTAGAAATTTAGAGCATTTTGATACCATATGCAAAGCTAGAATGACAAGATTAGAGCTTTGAAAAGTTGTAAATATACATTATATTTCGTCCAAGCTTCTCAAAACAGAGACGCCCTACTACGAAAGTAAATATAATCATAATTAATAGTATAACAATTAATATATATATACAAATCATGGAAACATTGAGGTTACAAATTTCAAAGGGTACCTTATTTCTTACTGAACCGGTTTCAGAATTTTTCTGGTGGCATATAAATAATATTTTTGCCAAACTTATTTTCAAAATAATGTTAAATAAATTATTAATACACAAACAGATAAATAATAATATACAAGAAATATTGCATACTGCTTGTAATTTGTCAAATGTGGAGCCTCCAATTTACCCTCATGTTGTCGAGGTCTTTGGCAGCTGACCACTCTGCCCACTCCTAAATCTGGCACCGATCTCACGTCATACTACTAAACAGAAGGAAATTGGCGAATCTCCATCATAGTCAAACATCAAAGGCACAATATAGTTGGTGTAAAGAGAGAAATACTGTATAAAATTTTTGAGGTAATATTTAAAGACAAAAAAAAATAGTGCATTTTATTTCATTGTCATCATGATGTTGCATCCTTCCTTTCCCATTATACTGGGGTTGGACATATTATAGCTCTGTTGCACTGCTCTCTGTTCATCGCCGAATCCTTTTTCAAATCCAACAAAACATAGATTGTACTTGTACAGTCGCCAGCACTGCCGCGTGGTACAGGGGCTCACATGTTTAAGAGATTTAAGTGATTCAGTTCCTTATGCAACAAAGTTCACTTTATGTGCTAGTGTATCGAGGATACTCCATCTCACACACGTAGATTGTTTCGAGCTAAATAATCACAGTGGTGCTACATCTCTGAATATGTGTGAGCCCCTGTCCACTTGGCAGTGCTGGCGAGTGTACATGTTTATTCATTCATTGCCTGCACAGTGGCAATTGCTACATCTTGCATCACATCAGGCTTGAGCATGTCTCTGATCTGAAATTTGCAAGAAATATTGTTCACATCTGAAAATATATAGGAAAGTCATCATATGGCAGTCTCTCTAAAACTGGTATCTACCTCTCAGCATTATTTTCCTCCCTCATTCCTCAGCCCCCAGCCATATTAAAGGACATACTTTCAAGTACAGTACTAATATCAACTCCTGGTGGTGGTGGTGATGGTACTATGCTGTGGTTTCAAGAAGGTGGCAAGTGAGGGTTGAGGTTGGGGTGGTGATGACACTGAGATGAGTTGTGGGATGGAATGTGTGATGTGAATTTTTATTGCATATTCATGATGATCATGATGAAGTAGCACTGTGTGACTTCCTGATGAAACAAACAAGAATAAACTCACCTCAAACTCTTGCTCAATAGAAATATCGTATGCTGTCATGACACTCGTCGGGGAAATCATGATGGTGTGATGAGCTAATAATTTGATACAGTTTCTCAGCCTTCCTATTGTTTTACGGACGTCAACTGGCACCTGAAACAAATATAAATAATATTTTTAACACAGTGCATCTTTTAGTTTACCAAAAGTACACCGACTCCCTTCCTGTTAGTAACGGGATTTTAAATACATGTTGAGTACTGTCCACTGCAAGTTCATAAATTGGAGTTACTGTACCAGCTGCATAAATGTATGGTATACTTTGTCATGGTTTGCACAGTGCTTACTGAAAACCTTAGAAATTAGGTGCCACGTAAATATAATACACAGTATTGCTTAGCTTGACAGAATGGATGGAAAACAACACTACATAATGAGGAATCTTTATTGATGACATTTATCAACTGTTGCTTTAGGTCAAAGAAGGAGCAAAATGTTGTCTATAAAGGCTCCTCTTCATACAGTGCTGTTCTTTATCCAAAACATATTCTGCTCCTTAGTCATTGATACTGGAAGATTACACTGTCATACCTCTTCAAAGTTAACAGTGTAGGTTGAAGCTTGTTCCTCTGGTACGGTTGGAGAGACATACACGTAGCCATTGGCCCCAAACACGACACGAGCACCACAGGGCAGGTCATGCATTCTCTGCTTGTCTTGTACAATCAGTGATGGTGATACTCCCAGTAATGTTCCTTGGGAGAGCTGTAATATATCAGTCATATTTTACATAACATTATACAGTACTGTACAGTTAGGTGTAGAAATTGTTACTCTTTTGCTGTGGCGAGCCTTTAAGGGGAGTTTCCACGAAGGAACAAGGTTTCAGTATATATGAACAAATGATATTTCTACACACACAAGAAAAATAAAAAATAAATAAATGAAATATAAACATTAGCTAAGAGAGTCCTTTTTCATACAAAAGATGGTTTTCATCTCTGTTCATCCTTGTACACCAAAATCAGCATATAGTAGTGACAAAATAGAGGATTATTAGGTATATGAAACAGCATACTCTGTAGGTTACAGAATATATGTATGGCTTGTCATGGGGATAAACTGGTCTAGGCATAAACTGGTTGAAATCCTTATTCTATGTTGTATTTATATTTATCTTTACTTTTCCAAACTTTGAAGAGCGAGCAGCAAGCCTGAGGCCTCCATCGTTGGAAATCTTCTGTACTTCAACACACACCAAATCTCCCTCTCGCAGCAGCCCTCGCATCCCTCTCTCGTCCTCCAAGCTACTGCGACGCTGAGGGCAAAATTAACGTGTTTCCAAGAGTTGAAGAAACCCTTGAGTACAAAGAGGAAACAATACACAACATTTGAAATATATTGCTATCACTGATGCCTCATATCTCTCTGCACAGTCCAGTACTAAATATAACTTAAGAAATTTGTATATACTGTATCTTTAGTCCTCTACTTCACGTACAGGCAAAATCCCTTTACACACAGATTAACTGTTAGAGATATTTTGCACATTTAACAACTGCACTGAATTGTACCTGTTCTCCTCCTGGAAGTTGAATGTTGACCAATCTCAACTCCGCATCCAGTCTTGAGTTGACGTCCACCTTCCACCTGTTGTTCTGCACCTTAGTGATCCGTCCAACAATGGTATCACCGATGGCACCTACACAAAGGGTAAAATTGTGTTACCACTGCTCACTTACAATGAGTATAACAAACCATGCATTCCCACCAGCAAATAATGGCACAATTCTCAGCACTCTCGGATTTAAAGGCTAGCGATGTAACCACTACCGACACACCCAAATTAGACATACAGGTACAGTACACAAAATACATAAGTAAACACATGAATGAAAACTAATGAAGTGTTGACATACCTTGATACACTTGCCTAAGGGGAGTGACTGTGATGAGACGGTTTACTCTGGTTATGTATCCAGCCACTGATGCCACCTGAGTGTTGTTTTCCATGTACGTTCCATGACCTCTGCGGAGAAAATACTTTAGTGAATACTTTAGTAAAATACTTTAGTAGGCAAGAACATCAGTGGTGTTGACGATAGAGTGGTACTGGTACAATGACTCTGTTGTTTGTTCGTGGAGTTGTTGTACCAGTACCATACCACACCATCGTCAATACCATGGATGTTCATGCATACGGCCTTCTGAGTTATCAAGTACAGTTGATAACCCAAGTCTGTATTCGGTGTTTGTTGAAGTTCCTGACCATCTGACATCAATGACGTACTGTATTCCATAATAGTAGGTCCAACAGTCATACCAAACAGGGTTACTTTTTCTCCTTCAGACAAAATATGACTACATGTGTATAATTTTTCAGAGGAATATATATGATTTACTGTCAGCCCTGGATACTGTTTTTTATAGGTAATATTTCTATGATGATAAGGTCCAGGAGTATGAAATATGTATTGGTGTGGGAGTTCTCAAGAGTTAACAAGATTGCTCAAAGATTCTAAACAAAACTAATTCAAGTTCCAAAATTTACCCCATTTCAGATTAGGTTAGGTTTGTTGGCAAGGTTGGTTTCACACACAAATTTTTTTAAAGTGCGTTTTAACTGTATTATATCATCCTAATTAATTTTTTTTTTGTATTGTATATGTCTCGAGAATACCTTGTTTTCTATATATGACTCCCCCCCCCCCCCCCGACCCCTTCCTTTATTAACATAATATATTATACCAGTACTCAAAGACTTTGTTGGTCAATTTTGCAGGCCTACTCTACATTTATTATACTTAATGACTTTGTTAGTCAATTATGCAGGCCTACTGTATAAATTAACTAACATTACAAGGTGGTTAGCATTACCATTTAGGCTACTAACATGCATGTCACTTAATTTGCATTACTATTTTTGGTAAATATTGAGATTATCTGTGTCCTCGATTTTCACACTTTTTGGGAACCAAAATCACCATTTTATTTTGGAGACTTTTTGTGGAAATATGTAAAAGCATGTACAGTATATTATTTGTTTGTATTTACCTTTGTATGTATTTACTTTGAAATGGGAGCACGACTTTCCTAGCAGGTTCTCACCTCCGCATGCAGTGTTGTCAAATACAGGGATACTTCCAAGCTTTAGCATAATTTTGTCCACACTTGGGAAATCGTTGAAGTCGCCCAGTTGAGCAGGAAATTTAATAATCTTCAATTGGATAATAAATATTTTGATCACCTGACTTAAGAACCTGACCTGACCTAAGCTAATCTAGACTGTGGCTACCTTCGTTACAAAACTGTCTACTGTCTACAGACCCTTTCGTAATTTCGCCAAGGAGACCTGGTAACACTGTCCGTCCGACCTCAGTTTGTCCCTCCGTTACAGAATTAAAATTGAAATATTTAACAAAGAATACATTTCCACAAGATAATTCCACTAAGTACTGATAAATGTAACCGAACCCTACCTAACCCAACCTAACCAATAGTTCGCAGATAATCGCAATATTAGCCACAAAATTATACCGTATATAAGCAATACTCTATCACCTTCTTCTGGCAATATATGACCTTGCTAACCTAGCCTAATATCTATCTATTCCATATATAAGCCATAAAAACATATATAAAATGCTGGGTAAATTTACAGAAGTACCGAGTTCACTATATTGTATATTTTAGTATCATTACCCACTATTTTGGACCATTCTAAGACACTTTTCATCTATGGTGTTTCTCTCGGAGATGCCCCGTTTTACAAACATACAGTGATTTGGAAATTAGAGTATTTATTGAAAGAATTGCCATTTTTCAGCAGTGTTGACAGATCCGGCTAGGTCCCAGTATTTTGCCCCGGTCATTCCTTGTACTTTACCATAGTTATTTCCCGGTAGTTTGCCCAGGTTAGGTCCTTGTAGTTTGCTCAGGTTAGGTCTCGGTAGTCTGCTGTGGTCTAGGTTAGGTTAGGTAAGGTCAGGCTAATTTCAAAATGCCCCATTTGAATATGCCCTATCTTGAATTTGCGGAGAAATGCCATAGATGAAAATGGTCTTACAATGGTCTAAATAAGTGGGTAATGAAGGTAGAAACACTGTACGCGATAACGGCAACTCTTTCAATATTTACCAAAATTCGTCTGACCTAACCTAACCTAGACCACAGCAGACTACTAGGACCTAACCTGGGCAAACTATTGGGATCTAACCTGGGCAAACTATTGAGACCTAACCTACTCATACTACCGGGATATAACCGGTGAAAACTATCATAAAGTGTCCGGGGCAAATTCTTGGGACCTAGCTGGATGTGGTAACACTGCGCAGCCCTAGCCAAGAACAACAGTACTTCTGTAATAATACCATATACCAAATGCTGTATTACCTCATGAAACTTGTATCGTGTGTGATGATTTCTCCCGGTGTTACAAGTGGAGGTCTTTGTGGTCCCTCGGGTCCCACCATGGCCCTCACCCTGGGCAGCTCACACGCCAGCTCAATATCCATCTTAATTAACCTGATGTGACCAGATTTTCGTAGTGACCTGAGTAATCGTAGTGACCTGATTTGAGTAACTTCTGTTCTCGTGGTGACCTGATTTGAGCCACTTTCCAAGCTTCTGTACTCGTGGTGACCTGTTTTGAGGTTTTCAGGTCAATTTTCTATATTCAGGTACTAACTACAGTAGCAAGTAGTAATTTATTATCCTTTTGCCTCCATAATATTTTTCCTCCGATCTTCCTTCCATGTGTGTTTATTATTGTGGATTACAGTGGTGCCAGTCAGCCAGTCTAGCCAGATCTGATGATACACATTTTCCCCAGCTTCAACATCAGAATTTTCATTTTTGCCTCAATAATTCTCCGTTTAACTCTTGACGGTCACTTCAGGAAATGACACTATTATGACAGTGACAAAATACTGGGACTTAGCCGGTGTAGCAATAGCAAGTGGAACCGCACTGGAACCCATCAACTGTGCATGTGTGGGGGTTTAAAATTTGCCAGGCGCACGAGTCACGAACTCACGAGTCACGAACTCACGATAGCTCTGTGGCGGCGAAGCACAGCGGCGAAGCCCTCCCCTGCTACACCGGATCTGGCAACACTGCTACAAAACGGTAATTCTTTTAATAAATACCGTCATTTTTGTATTTCGTCTGGTAGAAATTTCCCTGTTTACTATTGAACAATCATTCCCTGTGTGGACTTCAAAATTCCCTAAAACAGAGAAATTTTCCTGCTTGGCACCACTGCTCTTGCTCTTGCTCTTGCTGTTACAGGTACCCCGGGTGTTTATTCCAGGGTTGGCCTTTGTATCGGCAGCTCCTGTAAATAGAAATCGGAAAAAAAAAAACAATACCACGCATATCTATTCACTTTCTACATCTTGCATACCACATTTTCTCCAAGAATTCTTTCACAGCACCAATCATTTCATCTGTGGTCTGCTCACACAGACCTAACAGTAATATCATCCATTCTCTCCCTGTTAGTTCCATTCCCTCATATTCCATTTCAGTCAGGATGATCTGCATCATCTCTGTTCTGTCTCTCTCATACTTCTCACATCCCAGCATCACATGTTCTACCGTTTCATCCTCTCCTGTGTCACACATCTGGCATACCTTGCTTCGGGATTCAGACCATCTATAACTTCTTGCATTCACCTCCATACATTGTGCTCTGGCTCGAAAGAGTAGATCACCACCCAGACTTCCCTCATACCACTTAACATACTCTGGGCATTCTTTCTCCTTATACCATACAAGAGTTTCCTTTTGTTCCATATCATTTTTCCACTTTCTTAACCCCAGGCATTTCACTTCTCTGTCAATCTCACTTTTCCACTTTCTTGCATCCCAGTCTAGCCCCTCTCTATTCCTGCTCATTATTTTCCACTCATGCATAATTCCTCTAACTACCATACCATTCATATATACCATTCTCTCACACTTCTTTCCCCATTTGCCATTTCTAATGTTCCACATATAAACCTTTCTTGCCAGTCTTGTATCCTCCATTCGTTCCAGTCTTACTTTGTATCTAAGGGTTGCTTTCACCAGTCTTTCTCTGAATGTACTCCATCCCATATCACCTCTCAAAGCTGCTATCGCTGCATACCTTGGTGCATTCAGTGCCATTCTCGCTACTCGGTTCTGTCCCACCTCTAACTTGTCTATCTCACTCTCCTTCCATGCAATAACTTCCATGCCATACATAATGCTCGGGACAGCCACACTCTTCCATACTTCTCTCACCACATCATACTTGCTTGCTCTCAGCCTCGCTGCACTTGCCAGTCGTCCAACCCATTGGTTCATCATGCTAATCTTTTCATTCTTGGTCTTTTCACTTCCACTTGGACTCAGCCATACCCCTAAGTACTTATATTCATCAGTCTGTTTCAGGACATTCTCTCCCACTCTCCATGTGTGTTCTCTCTCATCATCTGTTCTATTCACAATCATTACTTGGCTTTTCTCATTACTAAATTTCACACCAAAATCTCTCCCATACCCACCTACAACATCCAAAATCCTTTGAAGTTCCTCTGCTGTTTCACTCATAACTATCACATCATCTGCATACAGTAACATACATATCTTGTCATCTCCAACCCTTACTCCTGCATTCATTCCTCTTGTTCTCATGGCTAGTTCTTCTGTGTATAAGCTAAATAGGGTTGGAGAAAGTATACATCCTTGCCTAACTCCTCTCTCACTTCTTACCCATTCTGTTTCTAGATCTCCCAGCCTGTACATTGCTCTTGTGTTCTCATACATACTTCTCACAATATTTACTAATTTATCACTCACACCTATCTTTTCTAAGACTCTACATAGCATCTTCCTATCAACCCTGTCATAAGCTTTTTCTATATCTAAGAAACATAGGTATAGCTTACATCCATCCTTTTTCTTTCTTTCAATCAATTCATTCACCACAAACATATTATCTTCTGCTCTCCTATCTTTACGGAAACCATTTTGCTCTTCACCCAGCACACTGAATCTCTCAATCCATCTGCACAATCTTTCATTCAACACTGCACTGAAAATCTTCCCCAGTGTGTTCAGTAGGGCTATTGGCCTGTAGTTTCTAAGCTCATTCTTACTCTTACAGCCTCCCTTATGCAGCAACGTTACTCTACATTCATTCCATCTCTTGGGTACTCTCTCTTCTTCCCACACTTTGTTAAACAACTCAGTCATCTTTTCAACCATAACCTCACCTCCATTCTTGTACATTTCATACGGAATATCATCTGGTCCTGCGGCCTTACAATTTTTCTGCCTTTTCACACATCTTTCTACTTCTTCTCTGCTAATTCTTACATTCAGTTCCTCTGCATCCTTCCATTCCAGTGTTACATTCTCTCCTCTTACATCAGTCACCTCACCTACACCTCCAATATTCTCCCAGAACTCTTTTATGGCCTTCCTCATTTCTTCTTTGTCATTTATACATACACCATTTACCTTGAGACTGTCTACACTTTCAGTACTAGACATTCCCTCCCCTCTCATAAATCTGTACCATTCACGCCCACTGTTGGAGTAGCGAGTGATCACGCTTGTCACCCACCTTTTCAACGGCCCCAAGCCGCCCTATATAACTCTGTTATAATATTTCGAGAGCATGTTTTTTCGTCTCTTTACCTCATGGGGGTATAAAAAAAGGTAGCGGCATGAGGCGCTTGTCCCGTACAAGCAAACAAGTGAAGCCAGTGAGTGGGGCTTATTGACGCTGTGGGCGGAGCTTACCCTCAAAACAATACCGCGGCCGCTTCAAACTCATTGTAATTTTTCATATATTTTCTCACATTAGAGATATTGATCAAGTTCAATGTATGAAACCTGCATAAAATTATCTTATTCTGTGTATCATCAAACGTACTTAAACCCTATAAATAACACAGTTCTCAGAGTATTACCTCGTCTCCCAAACTTTTCCTAGGAGGAGAATCAATGAAAGATCATAGATGAATGAATGAATAGTTTATTATTGTAAAGAAGTATACTAATGGATAATGCCATGGTTTAAAGACCAACACACAGAGAGTATTATATTATTGAGAACAAGTACAAAGGCATATAAAAAAAGATTGTACAATAATAATGGGTCTATATTGTGTGGGAAATTTCATTCTGTTTGAAAGGGGCTTGTTATATTTACATGTGTTACTTAAAAAATACATAAGATACATAAGATGCTTGTAGAGAAGATACTGAAAATTAGATTCCTTAAAAAATGGTAAAATAATACTATTAGTACCCAACTACAGACCTTTGAACACTATGAGTTTATGATATTCTTGACGACTTTTACTTTCTTAATAGTGTAGCGTCAGTGGGGTGTGAGGGGGGACGTGAAATATGCCCATAAATTCAAGGTATGGAGTTAGTATGGAAGTTAGGTAGAACGAGCGGGTGGCCTTAAACATGTACAAGGATCGATAGGTTAACTTGATTTATTAATGAATAGTGAAAAACTATTGCATTAGATTCTAGACAGACGAGAATTCACAATGGTATTAACATTAAATAACAGGTGTAAAATAAATAAATAAATATATATATAAATAAATAACAAAATACATAATTATATACTCACACACAAACACTAAATTTCGCCTTCTTTTTTTTAGTGTCTTCATCTCTTACAAGACATTTTAGTTATACAGACATGTTAACATTAAGACATTGTAATTCACTGCATTAATGGACATCTTTTTGGACCACTTTCACTCTTTTAGTTTCACAGGTAAGGACTTTAGGTGAGCTGTTTACCTCGTTTTCTTCAATACACTGTAGAAATTAAAGGGAGAGTCTCTTGTTGGTTAATTGGAAGGTCTCTGATTCCTCCAAACTATGCCACGAAACAGATCCCCTATTAGTGTCAATGAGGGCATCTGTTTTATGGCAAATAGTAGTTTGGAGGAATCAGTAGCTTTCCAATTTACCAACAAGAGAATCTCCCTTTAACCCATGTACTACGACAATTATTTGTACACTAGTTAACCTCACACGAATTTATTCTTCACATAAATCACATATTGAATTATTGCTGGGGTTTATACTTCACCGTCAGTCACGTTAATTTCATAAGCAAACTGCCTAAGTCATTTTTATCCGTTTGCATCATTTGGATCCTATTATACAGTAAGATATGATTTAGGCAAAAATACAGAAATCGACGAATATTGTCTTGGGCCATTTGTTTATGAGGGTGACGAATTATTATTATTAATATTATTATTATTATTATTATTATATGGATGATGAAAACTATATATACTCCTACTGCACCTTTGGCCAAACGATTTCACTGACCTCTGGTGGCTATAAAACATGACTTTAGTCCTTGAGTGTACCACAAGTTCAGTCTTAACTTAATACAGACACATATACACATCTATAACGTCATTGGGCTACATGGCATATATACCTAGCTCAGTAGAGTCCATTTCTACTACTTATGTTTTTCAGCATTTACTCCACGAAGCTTTAATGATGTTACGCGATGGTTGTGTTATCCTATTTCAATGTAAATTATTAAGTCAGCCATATAATTCCCCATTCCTTCCCCTTATTCTTCAACTCTTCCCATTCTCCTTTTAACCCTTCCAATTCTTCTTCCAACCTTCCCATTCTCATTTCAAACCTTCCCATTCTCCTTCCAACCCTTCCCATTCTTCTTCCAAACTTCCCATTCTCCTTTCAACCCTTACCATTCTTCTTCCAATTCTTCCCATTCTTCTTCCACCCTTCCCATTTTCCTTCCAACCCTTCCCATTCTCTTGTCCAAAACCTTCCCATTCTCTCTTCAATTTGACAAAGGGAAAATGGGAACAGGATGGACACAATTAAATTTAAGAAAAATTTAATACTTTCTCTGTCATCCAAATTATCCTGACACAAGAGATTATTTAGTGTGTAATCTATGACATTTTGGTTTACTTTCTCACTGTAAGGTTATACGAGTCAAATCATACGTGCACGACTCGTAATTTGCGAATAATAACACTGAAATAATACCGATGAGGCTTTAACCAATTAGCGAATCTTTCTTGTATCCATATTGAGAGGTGGGCCAATCAGAGCGAATCGTAATAGGCGCGTAATATGAACAGTTATGAATGATCCCTTCCCTTTTATATAGTGCATTCCTGAGCTATCTAGAATCCTTTCACCTCGTTGGTAGGTATTGCCTGTAAAGATAATAACAAACTCAGTCCTCTCCTTTCCTTTTCAGTTCCTCCTCTCTCCTTCTCAGCCCTTCCTCTTTCTTCTCAGCCCTCCTCTTTCTTCTCAGTCCTTCCCCTTTCCTACTCAGTCCTTTTCTTTCCTTCTCAGCCCTTTCCTTTCATTCTCAGCCCTCATCTTTCCTTCTCAGCCCTAACCTCTCATTCTCAGTCTCTCTCCTTTCATTCTCAGCCCTCATCTTTTCATCTCAGCCCCTCCCTTTCATTGTCAGCCCCTCCCTTTTCATTCTCAGTCCTCCCCTCTCATTCTCAGCCCTCCCCTCTCATTCTCAGTCCCTCCCTTTCCTTCTCAGCCCCTTCTCTTTCCTTCACCCCTGACAACAACACATTAACTAAGAGGACATTCAGGCTATTCTCTCATAGTCAGACTAGTAGACACTCTATACTGAATACCAAATTATATTCTACGTAAAAAGATCCTCGATTAAAAAACATTGAGATTGTCTGTTGCCTGTCATAATTTGGAACACTCAGCTACTCTCTAATTAATCAACATGATACAGTACACTTCCCAATCAGGATACTCCCCAATCAGGACACTCCCCAATCAGGACACTTCCCAATCAGGACACTCCCCTTAACAAAGTAACAAAGTTCAACATGATACAATACACTCCCCAATCAGGACACTCCCCATCAGGACACTCTCCAATCAGGACACATCCCAACCATTCAGAACACTCCCCAACCAATCAGGACACTCCCCAATCAGAACTCTTCCCAATCAGGACACATCCTAACCAATCAGGACACATCCCAACCAATCAGGACACTCCCCAATCAGAACTCTTCCCAATCAGGATACACCCCAACCAATCAGGACACACCCCAACCAATCAGGACACTCCCCAACCAATCAGAACACTCCCCAACCAATCAGAACACTCCCCAACCAATCAGAACACTCCCCAACCAATCAGGACACTCTCCAACCAATCAGAACACTCCCCAACCAATCAGGACACACCCCAACCAATCAGAACACACCCCAACCAATCAGAACACTCCCCAACCAATCAGAACACTCCCCCTAACAAAGATCCACACTGGTTCCTGCCGTGTTCCGAGTGACCCAATCCGTGTACTCTGTGACTCGTGAATAAACTCCAGGAACGCCAGGCAGAGCACACTGGTGACCAAAACTGATTACACCTATCAGTTCATACTTCCCTGCTACTAAGTCGACATATACCAGGGGTCCACCACTGTCACCCTGAAATACATATATATACATAAGGTATACACACGGGTTAGATAGAATAATAATAATAATAATAATAATGATGATAATAAGAATAATAATAAAAATAATAATAATGATAAAAATGATGGTAATAATAATAAAAATGATAATAATAATGATAATAATAATAATAATATTAATAATAATAATAATAATAATAATGATAATGATAATGATAATGATAATAAAAATAATAATAATAATATATACATACACATACACACGGGTTGGATATAGTTATAATAATAATAATAATGATATATAATGATAATAATAATAATAATAATAATAATATATACATACACATACACACGGGTTTGACATATACACATACACATATACACGGGTTTGAAATAATAATAATAATAATAACAATAATAATAGTAATTGGGAACTAGCCCCGATCTCAATGGATTCTAATTTCTATTTTGTATTTTGATTATATTTATTAATTTATATTCTTGTACGAGGACGAATATTGCTGTAATATAGAGAAAAAACAATAAAGTCTGATTCTATAAGCGAATAGATTAAAGGGAGGATATAGTTTTGATATTTTGGAAGATAATTATTCCTCCAAACTATTCCCAATTTCCCAGCAACTTGCCATATACCATTATTTTTGTTAAGGGGGGTGCGGGAGTATGGGACAGGCTTGGGGGGGGGGGGTTTGGGGGGTGCGGGAATTGGGGGACAGGCTTGAGGTGGGTAGAAAGCCTGTCCCCTATTCCCGCACCCCCCTAACCCCCCCTCAAGCCTGTCCCCCTACTCCTGCACCCCCCCCCCGAGCCTGGCCCCTACTCCAGCACCCCCCTAAACCCCCCCCACCAAGCCTGTCCCCCTATTCCCGCACCCCCCAAAACCCCCCCAAAGCCTGTCCCCCTATTCTCGCACCCCCTAACCCCCCCCAGCCTGTCCCCCTATTCCCGCACCCCCTTAATCAGGTCCTGTTTTGGATTGCGAGTGTACCAAAAAATAATATACTCTCCCTTAAAATACAATACACACACAGGATTTCTTGAACTAACCTGACAGGCGTCCTTGTTATCAGTACACGTGCATAACATGGTCTCTTCCACACCGAGTAAGAAGTCATCATCCTCTTCATCAAGCCTAACACAGTCCTGGTGGCTGAGTACGTGTAGACCCACCATCATCATTTGGCCAGATCCAGTCCCCTCTGTATGTAAGGACCAATAACATTAGACACACATAGGGAGAGAGAAAGAGGTGTATATTATTACTGCTGCTGCTACTACTACTACTACTACTACTACTACTACTACTACTACTACTACCAGACACACACACGTACAGAAATAGAGGTGTATACTACTACTACTACTACTACTACTACTACTACTCTAGAGAGAGAGGTTTATCTAAGTTAGTGAACTACAACAACTACTACTACTACTACTACTACTACTACTACTCTAGAGAGAGAGGTTTATATAAGTTAGTGAACTACTACTACTACTACTACTACTACTACTACTACTACTACTACTACTACTAGAAAAATGGTGGAAAGGAAAGTATAGGCAGGAAAATAAACAAAGGAAGTATAAGAAGGAATAAAGCTGGAGAGAACAAAAGGCAAGAAAGAGTGTAAACGAAAGTGTAAAAAGAAAAAGTAAAATAAGGCAGGAAGGAAAACACAAACAAATAAAAAAAGGAATGAAAGAAGAAAAAGGAAAAAAAATATGACAAACAAGAAAAAAAATAAAGACAGAAAAGAAAGGAAAGAAAGAAGAAAAAGGAAAAACATATGACAAACAAAAAATAAAATAAAAAGAAAGAGAGAAAGACAGAAAAAAATGGGATATTTAAAATTAAACTCACGATAAGAAAATACAAAAATTATTACACTCAAAATAAGAAAATACAAAAAAATTATTACACTCAAAATAAAAAAATAAAAAAAATTATTACACTCAAAATAAGAAAATACAAAAAAAATATTACACTCAAAATAAGAAAATACAAAAAATTATTACACTCACAATAATAAAATACAAAAATCATTACACTCACAATAATAAAATACAAAAATCATTACACTCACGATAAGAAAATACAAAAATCATTACACTCACAAAAATAAAATAAAAAATAATTACACTTACGATAAGAAAAAAAAAAAATGATTACACTCACAATAACAAAATAAAAAATAATTACACTCACAAAAATAAAATAAAAAATCATTGCACTCACGATAAGTAGTGTGTCCCCAACCACTGGCAAAGGCTGTTGAACCAGGCTGTGGGTCGGTTTGGGCCAGGCACACGGGGTAGAGGTTGCCACTGTAAGGGACGGGTCTGTCTAACCTCACTAGGGCAATGTCGTGTTCCTGGTGGTGTTGTTGTTGTGGTGGTGGTGGGGAGGAAAGGAAGGTTAGATCATTTTATTTAGTAGTGGTAGTAGTAATGATAAAGTAGCAGTAATGATGAGGTAGTAATGATTTAGATAGTAGTGGTAGTAGTACTGATGAGGTGCCATGAAAACAACCTACCTGATTATATACAAAATGAATTAACTTTATTACTACTACTACTGCTACTAATACTACTACTACTGTTGCTGCTATTACTACTACTACTACAGCTGCTACTACTGCTACTATTACCACTACCACTATTACTACTACTTCTACTACTACTACTACTACTACTACTACTATTATTATTATTAGTAGTAGTAGTAGTAGTACAGTTAATGGTAGTACTCGTAGTAGTAACATTGTAGCAGTAAATATGGTAGTATTTATTTACCGTATTTCTAATGTTGCTACACCACACCACAACAAAACTACAACAACAACAACAACACAACTCTGACTGACTAACTAACAAACTAACTAACCATGGTAATCCTGTTGTAATCTTCGTGGACAATGACTTGGAGACTGGATGCTGTGTAGCGAGTGTTGTCTGTAGGTCTGATGAAGCGGTCCCCTAATGTGATGGCGACGGAGGGGTTGCTGGGAGGGGGAGAGAGAGAGAAGGGATATGTGGATGAGAGGAGGGAAAGATGGGAGTAGTGGGTGAAATGGGGAGAGAAGGATGTAGTGGATGAGAAGGGGGAGAGAAGGATGTAGTGGGTGAAAAGAGATAGGGGAATTGTGGATGAAAAGGGAATAAACAAAGTAATAGAGAATGAATGAAGGAATGAATGAAAGAATACGTAAGAAAGCTCATTCGTCCCTACCTCAATATTTTTCACGACACATAAACATCTCTATAACTTCAATGGGCTACATGGTGTATAGTTTACCAGGGTAGAGTGCATTTCTACTAGTTCTGTTTCTCACCATTTACGACACGAAGCTAAAAGAAGGTAAAAATTGTCTATTCAATGTTTGGGTTATCGTATTTCAAGGTAAATATTTAAGTCTGCCATATAGTTACTCATTCCTTCCTTATATTTTTAAGCCCTTCCCATTCTTTTTCAACCCTTCCCATTCTTCTTTCGACTCTTCCCATTCTTTTTTTCAACCTTCCCATTCTTCTTTCAATCTTCCCATTCTCCTTCCAACCCGTCCCATTCTTTTTTCAACCCTTCCCATTCTTTTTTCAACCTTCCCATTCTTTTTTCAACCTTCCCATTCTTTTTTCAACCCTTCCCATTCTTCTTTCAACCCTTCCCATTTTCCTTCCAACCATCCCATTCTCTTGGCCAAAACCTTCCCATTCTCTCTTCAATTTGACAGAGGGAGAGTGGGAACAAGATGGACACAATTAAATATCCGAAAATTTTATAGTTTAGTTACATTTGTCATCCAAAATACAATGAAACGAGACATTGACGAGTATGTTATCGATAATATTTTGGTTTGCTCTCGTACTATGAGGTCATACGAGCCTAACCACACGTGCACGACTCGTAACGACCTAAAAACAACACTGATATAATGAGAATGAGGTTTTAGCCAATCAGCGATGCTTTTCTTCGGTAGCCATTTTGAGAAGTGGGCCAATCACAGCGAGTTATAATTTACGGGTAATATGAACTGTTATGAATGACCCTTTCTAGTCCTGATACTGATACTGATACTCTCTCTCTCTCTCTCTCTCTCTCTCTCTCTCTCTCTCTCTGAGCATAATAATTCTCTCTCTTTTTTACTGAGCATAATAATTCTATCTCCCTTTCACTGAGCATAATCTCTCTCTCTCTCTCTCTCTCTCTCTCTCTCTCTCTCTCTCTCTCTCTCTCTCTCTCTCTCTCTCTCTCTCTCTCTCTCTCTCTCCCCTACCTGAGTGAGAGGAAGCAGTGAGCAGCGGTGAGGACGTAGTAGTTATTGATGAGAGCACCACCACACTGTATTCCTGAAGGCCCCACCTCCAACCTTACCTGTATACACACACATACAGACATAGACAAAGATATATACATACATACACAGACATACATAGACATAGACACACACACACACATACATACACACATAGACATACATACACACACACATAGACATACATAGACATAGACACACATACACACACACATACACAGACATACATACACAAACACAGACATAGACACACACACACAGACATACACACACACATACACAGACATAGACACACACACATACATACACACACACACACACACACACACACACACACACACACACACACACACACACACACACACACACACACACACACACACACATAGACACACACACACACAGACATAGACACAGACATACATACATACAAAAACACACAGCCATAGACACACACATATACAAACACAGACATAGACACACACACACAGACATAGACAGACACACACACAGATACACAGACATAGCCACACATACACACACAGAAATACACACACACACAGACATGGACACACACACACACACACAGAAATAGACACACACACACACACACACACACACACACACACACACACAACATAAAGGGGACAAAAATGTTGGAATTAGAAAACCATGAATATATGTGACTTTTTCTATCAATTCATTGCCTTACGGGACCCTGTGATGTAGTCAGAAAATTGGAGTTATATAATATTGCCACGAAACACAACCACCTATATGGAAGGAGCTTGTTTCATGGTGTGGTCAGGAGGAATCAGAAGCCTCCAGTTTTCATACCATACACGATCACAGGGTCCTTAAATAATTACTGATGTCTATACCTGTTTGACTGACAATGTAATTAATTAAATTAATAATACGTCAAGGTTTAATTTAGGGGATTTTTTTTTTTTTTTTTTTTTTTTTTTGTGGTTTTGAATTGGAAGGTCTCTGATTTCTCCAAACTATGCAAAGAAAAAGGCAGATCCCCTTTTAGTATATATATTAGTACCATTGAGGGCGTCTGTTTTGCTGGCATAGATAGGAGGAATTAGTAGTAGACTTTCAATTTACCAACAAGAGAATCTCCCCTTAGTTAAATAAAGAAAATAATTTGTAGTTTGTCATCATGTAAGAAAATATTGTAGTGATAATGAGTAAACAATAAATTATTATAATGATAATAATAATAATAATAATAATAATAATAATAATAATAATAATAACCATAATAAAAATAAAAATAATAATAGTAATAAAATTAAAATAATAATAATAATAATAATAATAATAATAATAATAATAATAATAATAATAATAATAATAACAATAATAATAATAATAATAATAATAATAATAATAACGATAACAATAACAATAATAACAATAATAATAATAATAATAATAATAATAATAATAATAATAATAATAATACTGACCGTGAATCCCATTTGACCGAACTGGGTGGGGACGCCTCCAACTATCCTCGTTGTATCACTATAGGCTGTAATGGAAGACCTTGTTATTAATTAAGGGGATAATACACTTTTGGTACATTAAAGCGCCTTGATTCCTCCAAAATATGCCAGGAAACAAACCCAGATGAAGAAAAATAATGGTATCCCGTTGCCTGGAATAGTTTGGAGGAATAATTTTCTCCAGATTTTTTACCACCCAAAACAATGTGCTATATACTCTCTTAAGGGATCCTGTGGTGTAGTCAGAATATTGGAGGTTAATGAGTCCTTCATATTGCCACGAAACACCATCTAAATTGAAGGAGCTTGTTTCGTGGCATAGTCAGGAGGAATCAGAAGCCCCCAAGTCTCATTCACGATCACAGACTGCTAGAGGATAAGCAATTTAGGTAACACACAGTAGCTTGTTTGATTTTGATGTCACCCGCCAAGCACTCCTAGTATGTTCTTATCTTGGCTAGGTGTAGTAGGGGAGGTACTGTGGTCGCAGTCGCTCTCTAATTTTTTCTAGATATTTTTGGTTTAGGTCCAGCATACTCACCGTATGCCATGGGTGTATAAAAAAAATTATGTGTTAATTGAATTACAAATATGTGTGGCTGCACCAACAGACGTCTCTGGGACCTTATAATATGTTTACTAAATGTCTAATAGTAATTCCTATGATAAAGAGAGTAATAAAATTTATTGTCAGGTCTGTGAACAAAACTGCAATTTTGATTGATTTTTTTTACCCTCCCCTTAAATATATATTTTCTTTAATAAGAATCATCTAAGGGGATTAGTGTTGAAGTACAGGAGTTACACTTATATTTCATGCCCATAGTTTCAATAAAGATTGCTTAGAAACAAGTGTTATGATTTTTCAAAAAAGGAATCTGTCACACTCACCATATGTAATAATGAGTGGATATCATGGTGTGTGCCCTCTAGGGTTAAGGGAGATTCCTTTGTAGGTGAATTGGAAGGTCCTAACATGATAGCCTTTAGTGGCAATGTTCCCTGCATGAATGTTGGGGCTTGTACTAATGATAAAGAAAGAACTTGAAAAATATAGGACGGACTGGTGTAATGTATAGAGAGACAAGACGGTTGAAAAGGTGCGATAATAATAATAACAATAACAATAATAATAATAATAATACTCACGACAGTGACCTCGTCCGGGAGACTGGGTGGTTGTGGTGGTCAAAACAGGAGGAGGGAATGTAGTAGTGGTAGTAGTGGTAACAGGTGCAACGATAGGAGGAGGAGGAGGAGGAAGAACCGAAGGCGGAGCTACTATGGGTGGAGGAGCAGGTGGCCCTCCTATCTCATCAGGTAAGCCAGGTGGAGCTGCGACAGTAGTAGTGGTGGATTGAGTGGTGGTGGTGGATGGTGGTAGTGGTGGAGGTGTTAGTATGGGTGTTGTGGTTGATGTTGTCGTTGTTGGTGGGGGTGATGGTGGTGTGGCAGTAGTTGTGGTTGTTGTTGTTGTTGGTGGGGGTGATGGTGTGGTAGTAGTTGTGGTTGTTGTTGTTGTTGTGGGTGTGGTTGTGGTGGTGGTGGTTGGTGTTGTTGTTGTTGTGGGTGTGGTTGTGGTGGTGGTGGTTGGTGGTGTGGTTGTGGTAGTGGAGGTGGTTGTAGGCGTTGTTGTTGTGGTTGATGTTGTTGTTGGTGGTGGTGATGGTGGTGTTGGTGTAGTTGTTGTGGTTGATGTTGGTGGTGGTGATGGTGGTGTTGGTGTAGTTGTTGTGGTTGTTGTTGGTGGTGGTGATGGTGGTGTTGGTGTAGTTGTTGTGGTTGTTGTTGGTGGGGGTGATATTGTGGTAGTAGTGGTTGTTGTTGATGGTGGTGATGGTGGTGATGGTGTAGTTGTAGTGGTTGTTGTTGGTGGTGGTGGTGATGGTGGTGTTGGTGTAGTTGTAGTGGTTGTTGGTGGTGGTGATGGTGTAGTTGTAGTGGTTGTTGGTGGTGGTGGTGATGGTGTTGTGGTGGTGATGATTGGCAATGGGGCTGAAGTCACCGTTTCACTTATGATGGTAGAGTTGAACGACGGATCAAACTCTGAGGACACACAGAGAAAGCAGTACCTGATGTCAGCGAGAGGGAAGACCAACAGAACGCACAAATAAAACAAAACAAAAGAACGGCATTGAACTCTTTGTATCACGAGGTATAAAATGCATTGGATCTTTAAATAATTTTGTTGGTAAGCGTTTCATGAGCCCCCATGGACTTTTATAATAGAACTCGACACTGCTATGGGTCTTCTTTCATCCTCAATTCAGTCCCCTGTTACAACGCAATGATGAGGAGACTGTCAGCATCAAAACGGCATATATATATATTATACCTGTGGTGGTTGTGGTTGTGGTTGTGGTTGTTGTTGTTGTGAGGTGTTGTTGGTCCGTCGTAGCAGCAGTGGTGATGGGAGGGATGAGTGGAGGTGGTTGGGTTGTTGTATGATTACTTGGGTTTGTGTCAGTCGAAGTACTAGTAGTGGACGTACTTTCAACTGACGTGCTATCAATTGGCTTACTTGTAGTGGTCGTGGTATCAATTGACGTACTTGTAGTGGTCGTACTATTAATTGGTGTACTTGTAGTGGTCGTGCTATTAATTAGTGTACTTGTAATGGTCGTACTATTAATTGGCGTACTTGTAGTGGTCGTGGTATCAATTGGCTTACTTGTAGTGGTCGTACTATTAATTAGTGTACTTGTAATGGTCGTACTATTAATTGGTGTACTTGTAGTGGTCGTACTATTAATTGGTGTACTTGTAGTGGTCGTGGTATTAATTGACGTACTTGTAGTGGTCGTACTATTAATTGGTATACTTGTAGTGGTCGTACTATCAATTGGTGTACTTGTAATGGTCGTACTATTAATTGGTGTACTTGTAGTGGTCGTACTATCAATTGGTGTACTTGTAGTGGTCGTACTATCAATTGGCTTACTTGTAGTGGTCGTGGTATCAATTGACGTACTTGTAATGGTCGTACTATTAATTGGTGTACTTGTAGTGGTCGTACTATCAATTAATGTACTTGTAGTGGTCGTGGTATTAATTGGTGTACCGGTACTTGTAGTGGTCGTACTATCAATTGGTGTACTTGTAATGGTCGTACTATCAATTGGCTTACTTGTAGTGGTCGTGGTATCAATTGACGTACTTGTAGTGGTCGTGGTGTTAATTGGTGTACTTGTAGTGGTCGTGGTGTTAATTGGTGTACTTGTAATTGGTTGGTTATCAATTGCCGTACTTGTAGTGGTCGTGCTATCAATTGGCGTACTTGTAGTGACCGTACTATCAATTAATGTACTTGTAGTGGTCGTGGTATTAATTGGTGTACCGGTACTTGTAGTGGTCGTACTATCAATTGGCTTACTTGTAGTGGTCGTGGTATCAATTGACGTACTTGTAGTGGTCGTGGTGTTAATTGGTGTACTTGTAGTGGTCGTGGTATTAATTGATGTACCAGTACTTGTAGTGGTCGTGCTATTAATTGACGTACTTGTAGTGGTCGTGGTGTTAATTGGTGTACTTGTAATTGGTTGGTTATCAATTGCCGTACTTATAGTGGTCGTGGTATTAAATGGTGTACTTGTACTTGTAGTGGTCGTGCTATCAATTGGCGTACTTGTAGTGACCGTACTATCAATTAGTGTACTTGTAGTGGTCGTACTTGTAGTGACCGTACTATCAATTGGTGTACTTGTAGTGACCGTACTATCAATTGGTGTACTTGTAGTGACCGTACTATCAATTGGCGTACTTGAAGTGGTCGTGCTTGAGGTGACCGTACTATCAATTGGCGTACTTGTAGTGGTCGTGCTAGTAGTGACCGTACTATCAATTGGCATACTTGTAGTGACCGTACTATCAATTGGTGTACTTGAAGTGGGCTGATCATTATCGATTGGTATACTATCAATTGGTGTGCTTGTAGTAGGTAGGCCATCAAATGACGGGCTACCAATGGGCTGATTCTCAATGCTTTCAAATGACACGCTTGTAGGGGCTTGGCTGTCAATAATTGTTGTGTCATCAACTGTTGTGCTATCAGTTGTGGTGCTTTGAATTGGCGTGCTTGAAGTGGTCGTGGTTGAAGGGGTCGTGGTTGAAGTGGTCGTGGTTGAAGTGGTCGTTGTTGAAGTGGTCGTGGTTGAAGGGGTCGTGGTTGAAGGGGTCGTGGTTGAAGGGGTCGTGGTTGAAGTGGTCGTGCTTGAAGTGGTCGTGGTTGAAGGGGTCGTGGTTGAAGTGGTCGTGGTTGAAGTGGTCGTGCTTGAAGTTCTTGTAGTTGTAGGGGTCGTAGTTGTAGGGGTCGTGGTTGAAGTGGTCGTGGTTGAAGTGGTCGTGGTTGAAGTGGTCGTGGTTGAAGGGGTCGTGGTTGAAGTGGTCTTGGTTGAAGTGGTCGTGCTTGAAGTGGTCGTGGTTGAAGTGGTCGTGGTTGAAGGGGTCGTGGTTGAAGTGGTCGTGGTTGAAGGGGTCGTAGTTGAAGGGGTCGTGGTTGAAGGGGTCGTGGTTGAAGGGGTCGTGGTTGAAGGGGTCGTGCTTGAAGTGGTCGTGGTTGAAGGGGTCGTGGTTGAAGGGGTCGTGGTTGAAGTGGTCGTGGTTGAAGGGGTCGTGCTTGAAGTGGTCGTGGTTGAAGGGGTCGTGCTTGAAGTGGTCGTGGTTGAAGGGGTCGTGCTGGAAGTGGTCGTGCTGGAAGTGGTCGTAGTTGTAGGGGTCGTAGTTGTAGGTGTCGTGCTTGTAGGGGTCGTAGTTGAAGTGGTCGTGGTTGTAGTGGACTGACTACCGATTGGCAAACCATCAATTGGTTTGCTACCGGTATCAATTGGCTGGTTATCACTCGGGGGGCTGTCAATAGGTTGGCTTGTGGTGGGCTGACTGCCAACTGGATCACTTTCAATGGGGCTGCTTGTTGTGGTGGGTTTGTCTACGATTTCTGGCAGATTGTCTCCCCCGATGAAGTAGTCGTCAGATTCTGAGGTGAGGAGAGAATGAAAAAACTTCGAGTGAATCGCACGGTGTAGAGAAAGCGATGTAAGTTGTTAGCTGTTGTCTTAATTTGGGGTTAATATCAAGACTGTCCCCTTGGGATTTTTTTTTTTTTAAATCTGCAGTGCATTAATGCCACCAAACAACAGTGTCATTGTCATCATCATCATCATCATCATCATCATCATCATCATCAGCTCTTGTTACTTCACTACAAGTCAAATTAAGGCACTTTCCATCTATCTCCCTCTCTCTCTCTCTCTCTCTCTTTGTCTGCTGTCAGAAGTCTATACGTTCCAGTTCCTTTCTGCGAATTTTTTCATCTCCTCCCTCCTTCGGTATAATATCTGATTCACACTGAGCATTTTCCCTTTATGGAGAAAGAAGCACGTTTATTTTTCATGATATTAAATTTTCTGAATGCACTTACTCTTCTTTTCTTGTGTTCATTTCCCTCTCGTGGACTAGATCACTTCAAAGCGTTTGTTGCAAGTAGCCTATATGCATTCTCGGACTTTTTTTTTTTTTTTTTTTTTTCTTCTTTGGTATTTCATCTCCAACTCATATTTAATTGATATCTCGTCTTTGGACATTAATGTACTTTTCTTCATGGGCATCTTTCATCCCACCTTCAAACTTTTCTCCGTGTGTTACTTTTATCATTAAATTTGTTGTAACTCATTTCTTGAATTACCAATAGCAGAACAATGTTATGGGCGAGTCCATAAAGTTCCCAAGGTATTCTTCTTCATTTTATTTTTGTTTCCAGTCTAATAAATACTTGCCAATCGTATCTTTAGGCCAGGGGTAAACAATGTTGGTGAACTTGTGTTGTTTGCATTGTTGTTGAACTCCAGGAAATGGGATATGTTTTGTAGCCTATATATAATTTGATGGAAACGGTAGGTAGCCCTCCAATTAATTTAAACCCCAGTGGACTACCCCCTTAATTAAAAAAAAAAAAAAAAAACACATACACAAACACAAAGTAACAACAGCAACAACAACAACATACTTAATTCCAGTCCTCACACACATATGCACAAAACAACAATAATATATATGCCTCTTTTCCTCTCTCTCTCTCACACACAATAAAAAACAACAACAACAACAACAGGCATACCTCGCACACACACGCACACATAACAACAACAACAACAACAACAAACACACCCCTCTTTTCCTCACATACACACACAACAACAACAACAACAACAAGAGACACACCTCTTTTCCTCACACACACACACAACAACAACAACAACAACAGACACACCTCTTTTTTACACATACACACAACAACAACAACAACAACAGACACACCTCATTACCTCACACACAACAACAACAACAACAACAACAACAGACACACCTCTTTTCTACACATACACACACACTTCATTACCTCACACACACACACACACACACACACACACAACAACAAAAACAACAGCAACAGACTCACTTCTTTTCCATACACACACACAACAACAACAAACACACCTCATTACCTCACACACAATAACAACAACAACAACAGACACACCTCGTTTCCTCACACACACACAACAACAACAACAGACACAACTCATTACCTCACACACACACACACACACAACAACAACAACAACAATACTGTAGACACACCTCTTTTCATTTCACACACACACACAACAACAAAAACAACAACACACACACCTCTTTTCATTTCACACACACACACACAACAACAACAACAACAACAACAACACACACCTATTTTCCACACATACACAACAACAACAACAACAACAACAACATCAGACTTACCTCCATATCTGCCGAGTGACACCTGACATACAATCACACCAGGGGCCTTGTTTCTGGGTAGTCTCCTCCTCTTATGCTTGACCACCAGACTCGTTCCCTCAGTCTCGATGTTTACCACTTCTATCTTGCAGAACTTCCACCTTTAGAGGATTATAATACTATGATATAATTATACACTTTTGGTTGGTACAGACTCATATAAATTTGATACAGTTGCGGACACATGAAACAGACACACTTCTACTATGATATATACACTATTGGTTGGTACAGACTCATTTAAATATGATACAGTTGTAGACACATGAAACAGACATATATACACTTTTGGTTGGTACCGACTCATTTTAATTTGATACAGTTGCGGACACATGAACCAGACACACTTCTAACCTGCCCCCCTTTATCAAAAATAGAATAGGATGCGTCTCTACACACAATAACATCTCATCCTATCCTATCCTATCCTATGCTTAGTGAGGGATGTGTCCTTTTCATTATATCTCCAACTGAACATTATAGTGCCTGTGATTCCTCTAAAAGTATGCCAGGAAACAAAACGGGGCCAGCAGATTAACCAAAATAATGATGTCCTGTTGCTTGGAATAGTTTGGTGGAATCATGTAGTTGCTTCAAATATACCAACACTGTACTTACACCTTTGAAGAATGATTAATTTAGGGGACAGTACAGATTTTTTTAAGTTCTTTATTTACCTTTAGTACAAGGCCCAACACTCTGGGGAAAGTTGCCGCTAAAGACCATGAAGTTATTTGATACATGGTGGGCAATACAGTGTTGATGTTATGGCTAAGTTATCAATCAATAGAACATGATAGAAAACGAGTAAATAAGTCTCGTTCTCTCTCTTACCTGTTAATTAAGTATACGTGGCTTTGAATATGTGGTGCAAACAAACAAACAAACAAACAGATATACATACATACAAACAAACACAACTTTTACCCTAATAATAAAGGCGCACAGAATGAGGTAGGAAGCTCAATTATTCCATATATACAAACAGAAATCTTATATATACTAATAATAAACACACACATATTAATTAAGGGGGTAATTCACTTTTGTTACATTGGAGTGCCTCGATTCCTCCAAAGTATTATGCTAGGAAACAGAATCAGATGAACAAAAATAATGGTGTCCTGTTGCTTGGAATAGTTTGAGAGGAATCATTTGCTCCAGATTTACCAACACTGTACATACTTACTTCCCCCTTAATAAGAAAGATGGCATGACAGAGAGCACAATAATTATTCTTTTACACTCACTCACCTGCTTCCTGGTTCGGACAGTAAAAGCCTCTCAAATTTACATCTCTTGGGGGAGAGACTGAACACAGGACAACTGAACTTCACTGTACTACCCACTGGACCCTGAAAATTGAAAGAGCACACAGACAGACACGTTTGTATTATCAAGGAGGCCAAGTTAGGGACCCTGTCATGTATCAGAAAATTGAAAGGACACACAGACATCACGTTTATATTATCATGGAGGCAATTTAGTTAGTGATATCATGTATATATTTATTCTGTGTGCTGTATATTCATTTAAGGGACCCTGTCATGTATCAGAAAATTGAAAGGACACACAAACAGACACATTTATATTATCAGGGAGGTAAAGTTAGTGATATCACTTATAATTATATTTATTCTGTGTGCTGTATATTCATTTAAGGGGCCCTGTCATGTATCAGAAAATTGGAGATACATAATTATGAGTCCTTCAAATATTGCCACGAAACACCGTCTATATGGAAGGATTGTGTTTCGTGGCGTCGTCAGGAGGAATCAGTAGCATTCAATTTCCATACACAATCACAGGGTTCTTAATTGCCTTTTGTTTTTATTAATGGGCAGATATTTTTATTATTATGGAGACAATCATATATTTATGCATAATGTACCTATCCTTTTTTCAAGATTTACACACACAAACACTCTCTCTCTCTCTCTCTCTCTCTCTCTCTCTCTCTCTCTCTCTCTCTCTCTCTCTCTCTCTCTCTCTCTCTCTCTCTCTCTCTATGTGGATGGGAGATAGAAGGAGGGAGAGTGAGCT
The DNA here is from genome assembly GCA_033782935.1 of Petrolisthes cinctipes. Lineage (NCBI taxonomy): Eukaryota > Metazoa > Arthropoda > Malacostraca > Decapoda > Porcellanidae > Petrolisthes > Petrolisthes cinctipes. Next base: position 115,734 of record JAWQEG010004126.1, read on the forward strand.
AAAGGAGGGGAATGGGGATGGGAGGGAGAGGGAGGGATGTGGATAGGAAGGTGGCTCTCTCTCTCTCTCTCTCTCTCTCTCTCTCTCTCTCTCTCTCTCTCTCTCTCTCTCTCTCTCTCTGACCTTGAAAGTGGTGTGGCAGTTCCTGGATGACCTGAGTCCGTCCGTGATAAAGAGATAGTTTTTGGTGGGTGACAACAGGTGGTGGGTCACTCGACAACCTGCTATAGTATAGTCTGGGAAGGGGGAAGAAAATATTCACCATATAATAATAATAATAATAATAATAATAATAATAATAATAATAATAATAATAATAATAATAATAATAATAATAACAATAATAATAACAACAACAGCAATAATAATAATAATAATAATAATAATAATAATAATAATAATAATAATAATAATAATAACAACAACAGCAATAATAATAATAATAATAATAATAATAATAATAATAGTAACAATAATAACAATAATAATAACAACAACAGCAATAATAATAATAATAATAATAATAATAATAATAATAATAATAATAATAATAATAATAATAATAATAATAATAATAATAATAATAATAATAATAACAATAATAATAATAATAATAATAATAATAATAATAATAATAATAATAATAATAATAATAATAATAATAATAATAATAATAATAATAATAATAATAATAATAATAATAATAACAATAATAATAATAATAATAATAATAATAATAATAATAATAATAATAATAAAAATAATAATAATAATGGGGAAGAAAATAATCACCATATAATAATAATAATAATAATAATAATAATAATAATAATAATAATAATAATAATAATAATAATAATAATAATGGAGAAGAAGATAATCACCAAAGAATATAGTAATAATAATAATAATAATAATAATAATAATAATATAGTTGCATTTTCAGAGTCTGTGTGTGTGTGTGTGTGTGTGTGTGTGTGTGTGTGTGTGTGTGTGTGTGTGTGTTTTAATTAATATTGTCATTATAACTAAAGAATATAACTATAACTTACTTGTGGGTATGAAGGAGGGCCAACTTAGGGATGTTTTCAGCTCTGACCCTTCATGTTTCTCTCCACCTCTATTCGGCTTTCCTCCACCTCTATTCGGCTTTCCTCCACCTTTATTCGGCTTCCCTCCACCTTTATTGGGCTTATCTCTACCTCTATTCGGTTTCTCTCCACCTCTATTGGGCTTTCCTCCACCTCTATTCGGCTTCCCTCCACCTTTATTGGGCTTATCTCCACCTTTATCCGGCTTCCCTCCACCTCTATTCGGTTTTTCTCCACTTTTATCGGGCCTCCTTTCTCCACTTTTATCAGGTTTCTTCTCTCCACTTTTATCGGGTCTTCTTTCTTCACTTTTGTCAACATAGGAATATATCCTCTTATCATCTTTGCTCGGTTTGCTTATTTTCTTCAACAATATTTTCAACTTTTCCTCGTCATTATCTTCTTCTTCTTCTTCTTCTTCTTCTGTTGTTGTTTTCCTCCAGTTATTCCTAATTATCTTGATTCCGCTGTATGCACCTTTCGTTATCGGGCCTTCCCTCTGTTTCCCCGTTTCTGTGTTGTCCTGAATACCTTCCATGTTCTCAATTATCTTCTTTTTCTTTTTTCTCGTGCCTTCATCAATTCTACTTCTTTCCATCGGTTCCTCCTCTTCTCCTTTATTTTGTCTGCTATTATCGTCTTCGTTCGCCAATTCCTCATTCACTATTACATCCTCTATTTTCTCGTTCTTCTCTTCCTCTCTCTCCTCGTCTGGGTTTCCGTCTTCCTCTATTCGTGTTTCCCTATCTCTGTTTCTACCATTCGTTATCCTGGCAATCTCCTTTCGTTTCTTTATAGCGTTTTTCTTTCGGTTTTCCCTCGCGTTGTTGTGGTCCGCCGTCCCTGCCCTCACCTCCCTACCTCCGTTACTCATACCTCGAACCCTCTCTGCTGGTTTCTTTGCAGGTATCCTTATCTCCGTTTCTCCTCCCGTCCTTCCCCCCTCGTTGTTTACCTTCCTCCTTGCCTCTCGCTCCTCTCCCTCTCCATTTTCCATAAGTTTTCGTGATGATGTTCCACCGTCATCGCTTAATTCCGAGTCGAGAAGGTCGCCAATGGAGTAGATAATAGGGTTAAGAGAGTCGTCAATGAAGTGGTGGGTGTAATCGGGAGAGTCGCCAATGAAGTAGTGAGTAGAGTCTGGAGAGTCGCTAATGAAGTGGTGAGTAGAGTCAGTAGAGTCATCGATGGAGTGGTGAGCGGAGTCAGCAGAGAAGTCAGTAGAGTGGTGTCTGGAGTCAGGAGAGTCGTCGATGGAGAAGAGAGTAGAATCAGGAGAGTCGTCAATTAAGTGGTGAGAGGAATCAGAAGAGTTGTCGATGGAGTGGTGGGTTGAATCGGGAGAGTCGTCAATGGAGTGGTGGGTAGAGTCAGCAGAGAAGTCAGTAGAGTGGTGTCTGGAGTCAGCGCCCCTCAGCAGAGAAGCCCCCACCACCACCACCACCACCATCAGGAATGTATACCCATGTCGCATTGCACACGCCCTTTGTCTGAGAGAGAGAGAGAGAGAGAGAGAGAGAGAGAGAGAGAGAGAGAGAGAGATGAAAGAGGAAGCGATAGGAACAGATAATCGGTCAGAGAGAGAGAGAGAGAGAGAGAGAGAGAGAGAGAGAGAGAGAGAGAGAGAGAGAGAGAGAGAGAGAGAGAGAGAGAGAGAGAGAGAGAGAGAGAGAGAGAGAGAGAGAGAGAGAGAGTTATCAATAATTAATCAACAATACAATAAGAGTTATCAATAATTAATCAACAATACAATAATCAAAAGCCCTCCTAAACCTACACAACCACACATGGAATTATAACACACACACACACACACACACACACACACACACAATATAAGAATCCACTCAGTGAAGTTCAGATCGATGTGGGAGAGATGAACACACACACACACACACACACACACACACACACACACACACACACACACACACATGTATTATCCCACCAACCCAAAGATGAAAATGATCTGAACAAATTCCCCCTAAACTAACTAACTGAACCTATGCATGGAATCGAAGCCAGTGTAAAAATAAATATCATAATATCTGCAAGAATCTAGTCTATAAAATTCACACCGTAAGAGAAAGAGGCGTGGGAGTCACAGAATTAAGTCGTTAATAACCTGGGTAACTTATTTTATTTTTCATTTTTGAGGGGGGGGAGGAGGAGGACGAATTATTTGAAAGCTAGCTATATTGTTTTATGTAAATTTTGCCAGGAAACTAAATGATCTCAATGTTATCAATAAGGGATCCGTTCCAAGGCAGAGTTTGGAGGCATTGTTAGCTCTCCAATTCACCAACAAGGAACTAGATGTAAATAGAGTATAATATCAATCTATCTATCTATCTATCTATCTATCTATCTATCTATCTATCTATCTATCTATCTATCTATCTATCTATCTATCTATCTATCTCTCACATAGACACACACTCTCTCTTTCTCTATGTATGTATGTATGTATCTATCTATCTATTATATGCTTTACGAGGATATGCTTCTATAACTGTATCTTGACCAATTCTGGATAGGTGGGTTTCCTGACCTAGTACTACCCACACACACACTAGCTGCCCACATGCCTGTTTCACTTCACTACACAGTTAGGGAGAATCAGTAGCCTCCAGTCCTTCATATTCCTAATTTGACTCCCCTTCGGACTCGAGCCAATCTCTATCTTCTCTTCCACGCTCCTCCCATTCCGTCTTTAACCTTCGTGTTTGCTGTTCCTCCTCTCTGTCTCCTTGTCATTTGTGGTATAATTATTTAAAATAATTCTGGTCTAACACAATCTTCCTTCTTCCCCTTTCAACTCATTCATTTATACATTCATATCATTTTAGTACAGCAACCAAATTTTTAGTGTATTGTAAATTATATTACGAGACATAAATATTATTTCACATTACATTTACAAGTCATAGCATTGAAAAAGGTTGGAGACTACTACAGCCTCCAACCAGTGCCAGACAACACATCCCTCACTAACTCACGCCCTCCCTCCCTCACCCACGCCTACCAGGTATACAGTTATGTGAATAAATTGACCTTCGTCCCACATGGGGTTGCAGTAATTAGGGGTTTGGTGATGGCCTATAATTATAACAGTGTTTAGGGAAGAGCTGCATGGTGACACACTTTTGATGTTATTAAGTGTAGATTACCTTTTGAGTGAATTAGAAGGCTACTGATTCCTCCAAACTATGCCAGAAAACAGACGCCCTCGTTGGTACTAATTGGGGATTTGTTTCGTGGCATAGTTTGAAGGAATTAAATATATACCTTCCACTTCACCAACAAAAGAATCTCCCCTTAATGGCTTAGCAGTGTGTGAGGGAGATGAGAGCTGGTGACACACTTTTCATACATCCTGTTATATGTGAGTTTGTTGGTATTTGGGGCGTAGTAGGTCAGAAAATCCGTGGTGTTGACGATCGAGTAGTACACGTAGGCTAAGATTGATGGCTCTGTGGTGCAAGATGATTATATAGTGTGTGTCTTTGGAGTCATTTTAAGGTGGTAATTCTTTTTTGGTACATTGAAGTGCCATGATTCCTCCAATGTATGCTAGGAAACAGGACCAGAACTGCAAAAATAATAGTGTTCTGTTGCTTGGAATAGTTTGGAGGATTCGGTTGCTCCAGATTTACCAACACAAAACTTCCCCCATAAGTACGGTTGACCACATGAATTCTTACACTGGCTATATGGAAAGAAAGGTCATTATTCTGGAAGTATAGAAGTGAATGGTCTATGAACTTGATTCTATGCACAGGGAGTAGACAAGTACAAAATACAGTAGAAGTATAAACCTTGTAGGCTACATATTAATTAATTTTGAATTTTCGCTCCTTTTAAAATATATAAATTGCATGCATTTTATAGTAAATCCCGTATAATGTAACACACCTTAGCTAAGTCTATGATGGACGAAATAAAATTAGTATCATGATCAAAATATAATCGTAAAAATTATTATTATTTGAGCCTCTTAGTATCTACCGCAGCATGTGGCTTATGACAAAACACGGGGGTCCTCCTTATTCTGTAAACACAACGACGACGACGACGCTACTGAAGTATAATATAGTGACAACAACAGCACACTTTATTTGTGTGTGAGTGTGTGTGTGTGTATGTGTATGTGACTGCAAATGTGTATAAGCGTGTATGGATGTGTGCTGCATGGATGTAAAGTATTTTTGTGTGTGTTTCTGTGTGTGTGTGTGTGTATAAGTCATGCAGGTGTTAGAGCCATCAGTCCCCTTACCGACAGCAACAGGTGCTTCATGAAAAAATATAGCTATGTACAGTTGCCAAAATATGAATTGCAACAACGTTTGATAGAACATTAAGTATATTTATGCCCAAAGTCGTTTGTAGGGATCAGTCTATGAATCACAATAAAAGTGTTGGTGGTGATGGCATCTGAACTGAAGGCCTAAGTACTGTACAGCATTCAACCATCGTGGCAGGGTGGTATTACTTACAGAAAAAAATTGATAGAGAAATAATAACAAAATAAAAAAGGAGAAGGAGGAGAATGAGAAGGAGGAGGAGGAGGAGAAGGAGGAGAGGGAGGAGGAGAAGGAGGAGAGGGAGGAGGAGGAAGAGAAAGAAGAAGAAGAAAAAGAAGAAGAAAAAGAAGAAGAAGAAGAAGAAGAAGAAGAAGAAGAAGAAGAAGAAAAAGAAGAATGAGATAGGGAAAAGAAGAAGAAGGAGATAGGGAAAAGAAGAAGGAGGAAGATTAGAAGAAAAAGAAAAAGAAAAAGAGAAAAAGAAGAAAAGGAAGGAGAGAGGCGGAGGAGGAAGAAAATATATTAACATGTATAGGTGGAGCCGGATAATGTCTTGCCCCCCAGGCCTTTTCTCGGAACCTCTGAACTACACAACTATCCATTTTCTTAACCCGACCCTGTACAGCCTCCCACACACACACACACACACACACACACACACACTAGTTCCTTGTAATGCCACTCACTGCAACAACTAAGAAGGTCATTTGCCGCCAAAGGGTGAAGGAGTTTTGATACGAGGGATAGCGAGTGACAAACATGCAGATTAAGGGGATAATAATAATACTAATAATGATAATAATAATAATAATAATAATGATGATACTACTACTACTACTACTACTACTACTACTACTACTACTAGTACTACTACTACTACTACTACTAGTACTACTACTACTACTACTACTAATAATAATAATAATAATAATGATACTACTACTACTACTACTACTACTACTACTACTACTACTACTACTACTAATAATAATAATAATATTAATAATAATAATAATAATAATAAATTCGTCTCATTCAATATACAATATATATATAATTCTTAAGGGGAAATTTTCATGTTGGTAAATTGGAAGGTCTTTGATTCCTTCCAACTTTACCAGGAAAACGAAGCCCTCATTGGAACTAATAGGGGATCTGTTTTCTGGCATAGTTAGGAGGAATCAGTAGCCTTCCAATTTACCAACAAGAGAATCTCCCCTTAAGAATAATATCAATGTTGTATAGTGAATGAGACGAGATTATTATTATTATTTTTTTTTTTTTTTTTTTTTTTTTTTTTTTATCTTAGTTTTTTTTCTGATTCCTAAGGACGATAATGATGGTTAAAATAAACATAATTATATTCTAAGCTCATCATCATAATTTTCATAAAGATGCATAACTTTTGACCATCAATGTGTGTTTAGGAATGAGGAAGAGTTGGTTGACGAAGAAGCAAAGGATTGGAAAGATAAAAAAAAAAAATAGAGAGAAGAGAGGGATAGTAGAAAATGTGAAGGATAAGAGATTTAGCTATGGGTTAGATGAAGGAAAGGAAGAACTAGTAAAAATGGAAGGAGAGATAAATAGATGGGTCAAGAATAGAAGAGAAAAGAGGGAGATAGTTAAATAAAAGAAGGATAGGAATATAATGTATACAATTAGAAAATAGAAAGAAGAAATGGGAATGAAAGGAAAAGATAGCATGTAGAGGAAAAAGGAGAGAGAAAGGATTATTAGATGGGTCAAAAATAGGAGAGAATATATAGAAGATAGTTAAATAAGAGAATAATAGGAATATGTATATAATTAGATAATAGAAAGAAGAAATGGGAATGAAAGGATAAAAGATACCATGTAGAGGAAAAAGGAGAGAGAAAGGATTATTACAGTAGATGGGTCAAAAATAGGAGAGAATATATAGAAGATAGTTAAATAAGAGAAGGATAACAATAAGTACATAAATAGAAAATAGAAAGAAGAAATGGGAATGAAAGGATAAAAGATAGCATGTAGAGGAGAAAGGGGAGAGAAAGAACAAAGAAAGTAAGAAAGGGAAGCTGTGTGAAGGGAGGAGATAGAGGAGAAAGGGGAGAGAAAGAACAAAGAAAGTAAGAAAGGGAAGCTGTGTGAAGGGAGGAGAAAGTGATCAACGATTCAGCACACACACACCCGATACAGTTAGAGGTCATGGTTGCCAAGTGTCTCTCCTGTATAAAAACCTACACTAACTGTAATACAATAACACTACTCTATTTTTCCACTATATTGGTCTCCTCCTTCTCCTATTTCTCCTACTCTTCCTCCTCCTCTTCCTCCCTCCTCGTTCTCCTACTTCTCCTTCTCATCATCCTACTTCTCCTCCTCTTCCTCCTCCACCTCATTATCATCATCATCATCATACTACAACAACAACAACAACAACAACAACAACAACAACTATTACTACTACTGCTACTACTACTACTACTACTACTACCACTACTACTACTACTACTACTACTACTACTACGAAAAGCTTTCTTAAAAAAAAAAAATATGGTAACTGACACACTAAACAATATCATTAATCACAGGTAAAATAACTATATTGTAACTCCCCATGCAAAATAAAGATATATATGTACAGTGTGTGTGTGTGTGTGTGTGTGTGTGTGTACAAGTAGCCTAGGTGGTGTGTGTGTGTGTGTGTGTGTGTGTGTGTAAGTATAAGTAGCCTAAGTGGTGCAGGTGTGTAAGACGGTAGGTGGGTGAGAGGAGACGGGGGCCTGACAAGTGTGAAAAGAAATGAGTTGCCTGCCAGAGATGCATCATTACATACAGGTGTTTGTAGTATACCCCACGTAAGACAGGGAATGTGTGTGTGTGTGTGTGTGTTTGACCCACTGCGGTGCGATGTTGATAGGTGGCGTGGGTGGTGGGTTGGTGGGTGAAGAGGGAGGCAGAGAGAGACAGTCGACAAGTGTGGTGGTGATAATGTATGACAGGAACATAAATAATAAATTTCTCATATGCATTTCACTAAACCTACTTATAATGAAAATGTATGAAAACGTATACCAGCATCCAGTGTGTTCCGGGTTTTGTTATTTGGTATGAGTTTGGTGTACTGTCAGTAGCAAAACATTAGCTTCAATTCAGCGAAAAATGAACGAGCCTCGCAACAATTATGCTATTTTGAATAGAGTTATGTAAAGAAACGTTCCGTGTCGAGTTGTGATGGGTTAATATTTTGTGTGGCATAAAAAATATTCAGCCTGGGGCCTGTATTTATCAAAGTAAAGTTCACTCTAAGTTTAGATTTTGTTGATTCAAGGCAAGAACTAGAACCCGGCACTGCTTTGAAATCGTAACATAGACTCGTACTTCAAGAGGAGGAAATTCGATAACTGCTTCGATATTAACATGAAACACTTTGGCGAGGTCAGTAATGCAAACTTACGAATAAGTGCAAATCTTAAGAGGTTTGATAAATACCTGCCCAGAGGCTGGTGATCAAATCCTATAGTTACGAGCCTGTATGTATGTTAGTGATTCACAATTTTTACTTAATGCCGAAGACATGAATAGGTATACAGGTGTTAGCAACTTTTGTGAACAACTCTTTGGACTAACCATCAGGTGTGTGTATAGAGAGGTAGGCTGGTCTTGCTGCCAGGTGTCAAGAACGAGGTAAAGTCCCGCGTCGTAATTTGGAGACTGATGGAGATGACACCGACGTGAGACAGTATACGAGGTTGCATATCCTGAAGGGTGGCAGTGCGGGACCCTTGTAGTTGTGTTCCGTTTGCTTGGGAGTGTCGTGTATGTAGCCTTCTTCGTCGTCGCCTGGAGGAGGGATACACACAAGGTAAACAAACTTATATATAGGAGTGATCGGAATCTTGCAGTCAGCGGCGGCAGGAGACAAGGGTGAAGTGGCCCCAGCACCGAACGGGAACCAACCCCTGCTCCTATGTTTGTGTATATCCCCACCAGCTGGAAGAAAACCGGTTACTTATATGTCTTTGACCCCAAAAATGGAGCCATGAGTAAGACATGTTATAACGGCACACGCCTACGCATTTGTTTCACCCATAACCACTCTTTGTTTGCCAGGTTAGGCTATACCAAGATGAACGATTTGAACGGTATACAATAGTGGATATTGTTGTATTAATGAAGGATATATTTCATCATGTGGCTACGAGTGATATAGAATTATTTTATAGTTGTACAGTGGGAGGTCTTGATGTCAAATGGATTACAAGGAAAGAGAGAGAGAGAGAGAGAGAGAGAGAGAGAGAGAGAGAGAGAGAGAGAGAGAGAGAGAGAGTGTTTTAGGGTTGATGACCTGCATAATGTACTCATCATCATCACCATCATCATCATCATCATCATCACCATTATCTCTGGGCAATACGCTTAAGAAAACTTAGATCTACCCCATTATTTAAACCAGCTCATATTTAGTAGCGTTAGCACTATTATCCTCATCGTTGTCATTCCGTCGAACCTACATAAAGAGCCACTATACCCGAGATGAGGTTTAGTATTATTAGTTAACTTTACCCTCCCTAGCTTCATGACATCATATTATAAGGTAAGGATACACCAGCCGTCACATTCAGTGCTCCGATGACCCAATTCTTCAACGCTCCAATACTAATACCAGAGGTTCCACTCATACAAACCTACACTAACTCTAATACACTAACACTACTCTATTTTTTCATTATATTGGTCTCCTCCTTCTCCTATTTCTCCTACTCTTCCTCCTCCTCCTCGTCCTCTTCAGGGTACAGAGGGTCCAGAAGGTTTTGCCCCAAACTGGTCACTGACTCAATGTGGGCGTGATGGCTTGACTAGATATGGTATAACCTGGCCTCCACACCTCCACCCCAATATGCTCTCTCCTCCAGGGACTTCTTCACCCTATGATCCTGTGACTTGAGCTGCTACATAGCGAAAGGTATATATCTAAGCCTTTTTGGTCACCAGATGAAAGAGAAATTGTCTTTGGACAAAAAACTAGGATGCACTTATAGATGCACACATAGATGACATATACAGACAGACTTTATATCACAAAAGGGAAGGAGAAAGAAAGGAGGGACAGCAAACGCAAAGGAAAAATGAGGAAACGATGAACAGTTGAGATGAGGAAAGGGAATGCCTAAATGAATACCATAACTCCCAGGTGTGCTTGGTAATTACCTCACGTAAAAGAAGCATATAATTATTAGAGTTAGTATGGCATTACTCACCTTTCAAGCGGATTAGTATTCTGTCAGTACGGTACGTAAAGGTTAATTTGTTACGTTGATGTTCCCATGATATCCTATACTCACATTATTATGAACAGCTATGGCAGATACAATATATATTTCGCTTCAGTTGCCGAGATGTCAGCTATTCCTATATGAGTAAAGGAAATGATGAAGCTTATTTTTCAATCTAAATTACAATGAGTGTCTTTAAAATTGACGCGCAAACTTTGTTCTAAAAATATGTATTGTTGACGTCTAGATGAACCAATGGCAAGCCGCCGTGAATGACTAAAGTTTATGTTGTCTGAACACTTGAATTGACTCTATTGTTATGTATGTAACTATTGTCTAGTATTGCATTTATGGAGCAGATGTATCCTTAACTAGTTTAAATGTAGTAATATTTTTGATTTGATGGTTGAAAATGAGAGTATATTAGCTTTTCCTGGTTAGAAAAATGTAAAAATAGATAAGAATAGTGATGCTGCGAGTCGGGACGAGTGATTACGGGTGTGTAGTCGTGGCAGCAGGAGGTAAACACACACACCTGTCTGTCTGTCTGTTTCCATGACTCTACACACACACAACTACACTTACACACACTGGGGAAGCACCTCTCATTAGTATTTTAACCCACCATTCATCATCTGTCAAGTTTGTGAGGAAATTTTGACGGCAAAGACCAAACAAACCGGCTGAGGAAAAACAAGTGCCAGAGAAACGTGTGTCCACCCAATAACAACACTTTTTAGACCGGGAAAAAAAGAAAAAAAAAGTGAGGAAAGAAGTCTTGTGTGAAGGAAGGGGAGGAGAAAAAAAAATCGAGGAAAGAAGTCTGTGTGAAGGAAGGGGAAGAGGAAAAAAATCGAGGAAAGAAGTCTTGTGAAGAGGAGCTGAAAAACACGTCTTGTGAGGAGGAGGACAAAAATTGAGGAAAGAAGTCTTGTGAGGAGAAAACAATTGAGGAAAGAAGTCTTGTGAGGAGGGAGGAGGAAATAAATCAAGGAAAGAAGTCTTGTGCAGGAGAGGCTGGGAAAAAAATAATAATCCACAATGGTACTCTTCAATTTTGACGTGAGAAGGTGAGTGAGTGAATTGGCTGTAATAATAATAATAATAATAAAAAAAAACCTATTATTATTATTATTATTATTATTATTATTATAATGATGATGTGTGTGAAATTGGTTTGCTATTAACTTCAATGATCGCCTATTTTTTGCGAGTGTGTGTGGGAAGATAAATTGACAGGTACAGCTGTGTGTGTGTGGCATAGAAATATTAAATGGTATGATATATTATTATGGTAAATATTGAATGAATTACCGTTATTGCGTACGTTTTTTCTACCTTCATTACCCACTTATTTAGACCATTCTAAGACTATTTTCTTCTATGGCATTTCCTCTGCAAATGCCCCATTTCCAAGATAGGGCATATTCAAATGGGGCATTTTGAAATTAGCCTGACCTTACCTGACCTGACCTAACCTAACCTAACCTAACCTAGACCGCATCAGACTACCGGGACCTAACCTGGGCAAACTACCGGGAAAATATTGTGATAAAGTACAATAAATGACAGGGGTAAAATACTGGGACCCAGCCGGATCTGCTGCAAAACGGTAATTCTTTCAATAAATACCATTATTATTTCTGTGTGCGATATTGCCACTTTTGTATATTAATTTGGTATTAGTACAGAAGTGGACCTTACTGCAGCAGTGTTGCCAGATCCGGTTGGGTCCTAGTATTTTACCCCTGTCATTTATTGTACTTTATCATGATTATTTCCCGGTAGTTTGCCCAGGTTAGGTCCCGGTAGTCTGATGCGGTCTAGGTTAGGTTAGGTCAGGTAAGGTCAGGCTAATTTCAAAATGCCCCATTTGAATATGCCCTATCTTGGAAACGGGGCATTTGAGGAAGAAAAACCATAGAAGAAAAGTGTCTTAGAATGGTCCAAAATAGTGGGTAATGACAGTTAAATATCTATTATACAGTAAGGTCCACTTCTGTACCTTTACCATTAATTTTAGCATCATTTATTTTGGAAAAGTTGTTGTCTAACTAGCTTATTTTTTTACCGAGATTTGTTGAATTTACTACCGGGTAACCTTAAACAAAATCTGTGGTGTAGGTGGGGATTGATTCACCACGTTTTCTGTCAAATTAGCTGCCAGCTGTTTCTGTCAAATTAGCTGCCAGCTGTTTCTGTCAAATTAGCTGCCAGCTGTTTTCTGTCAAATTAGCAGCCAGCTGTTTTCTGTCAATTTAGCCGCCAGCTGTTTTCCATCCAATTGCTTATGCAGTTTCTTTTTTATTTTGTGAGACAAAATAATATATGCCTTGAAATATGTGTGGCTTGGAATGGTTCAGCGAAAGAGAGCATAAAATGGGAAAGGATTGACGCAAAACGGAGATGATGATGATGATGATAAAACATTTCCCTGGGCGACTGATTCTGCTTATTATACAGTACTGCCTCGTCCTCTGCCAGTCCTCGTCCCACTCTCCAGTTCACATTTATTATAATTAGATACTGATACTGTAGTGTAGGTCGGACACTATAATAATAAATGGCCAGTATGTCACTGTAAAGTCTGTGGGTACTATTGTATTTTTCGGTGATGTGGGTAATAATTTTTAGTAAACCATTAAATTTAATTATTCATAGGGGTAGATTCAGTACTATAGTTTTCATAGTAGTACATGTATATACCACTTTTCTGTAATGCTATATATGTCGTGAATAGTAATTGGTCATCATACTTGTTTCCTCAGGTTCGACATATACAGAAAAGTGCCCAAAGACTTAACACAACCAACTTTGACGGGAGCATTGATCAGTGTAGTGTGTGTGGTGTTTATGCTGCTGCTCTTCACTTCAGAACTACTACATTTCCTGTCAGGAGAAGTGTGAGTATATTGATGTACCTAATCAGTTCGCTTGCCCATTTGTTTTTATTTACCAGCATTTGAAATATGATTAAGAAATAGGGTTTTTGCAGGTATCATGTAGCTACGCGTATGTAGAAAAACACAAGTAATGTCAAATAAAGTACATGCAGTGTTAAGTATATGGTTTTAATTTGAAGTTATTGCAAAAATTTTTCTGATAGCAATCTGTAATGTAATTTCAGTGTGTCTGAACTGTATGTGGACAATCCTGGAGTATCAACTGAGAGGATCCCAGTATACATCAAAATTACGTTACCACGTCTAAAGTGTGACTGTAAGTACTGCCTAAGGACATTGTAAGTCCCGTCATGAAGAAATGCTGAACACATTATTATTTTGTTATATCTGTTTAAGCTAAAACCTTTGGGATGAAGTGCTTAGAGATGACTTTAGACTTTCGGACAAGCATTGAGACGTAACAGAGGCTAAAGGTATTGCACAACTATATGCTGATAAATGAGTGATTGCAGCTACCTGTGAGCTCATGGAAAGGCTGCTTAAAGCGTAGATGATATTTTGGATGACAATGGAGCTAAAAATATCTTATGCTCCTTTCCTCTCCAGTCACCACAGCCCACCTCACCTTCTTCTCTCTCCATGACTGACTGATGGGCAGAGAGCAAGTTATTTTACAGTACCATTAGAGTGGTGAAAAAGGTGTATGAGAGTGATTATGGGGGACAAGATGGGGAAGACCTAGAAGATAGTACAATATGGTGAGTGATAGTGTGAGAAAGTGTGGGTTAGGAATGGGTGAAGGGAGAGAACTTGAGCATGGCTGGTAGGAGCTAATGATCTACTTGGATAAGTACCTGTATACATCCCTCAAAAAAAGTAAATGTTAGCCCTGGCAACTCCATTTTAAAACTGAAGTAAAGAGTGATGGATAAAAGCTTTGGTAGTTTTGGCAGGCAATAGTTTTCTTGTCATATATATAAAATCATGAACATGGCACTAAAACTATTGAATTTTTCCCATAAATAAGACATGTGCAGTAAAGTTGTCTCCAGATGACTTATTCCACCTAGTGCTGTCAGTCTTCTCTTCGGTTCAAGTCTAAATCTTGAAAGTTTCGTCTCATTGAACTCTAGTTAATAATACATCTTTCACTCGGGAGTAATGTTGTAATGATTCTGCAAGTTTAAACCTCTCAAAATGATGGGAATGAAGGATTGGCAACACTAGAAGGGCACAAGACACCTGAAAGTGACTTAAATTATCAGAGTGTGAAGTTAGCTATGAAGTTGGCTACATGTTTTAGCTGTCATGTGCTTATCTCCGTAGATATTGGTCTGGACATTCAGGATGACCTTGGTCGACATGAGGTTGGCTTTGTGGAGAACACAGTTAAGAATCCCATTGGTGAAGAAGGTTGCTTGTTTGAAGCAAATTTCCTCGTAAACAAAGTTCCAGGTGAGTTTTTTTTGCCTGTTATTTAGCGTGTAGACCTAACGAAGGTAACCATTATCAAAGACATATGTAAGTAATAATGTTTTTCTTATTTGTATGATCAATGGCATAATACAAAGCTATTAGAAATAAGAATTTCAAGGATAACAACTCAGACATTTATTTCTGATGTAGTGAGCAGTCCTGTAGAAGTTTGTCATGAGGTTTAGGAATCCCTCCACATAATTATACTTTACATCTTGAATACTATAATTGAGTTCCACTTCTTGCACTTTTGATATTGTCGTGCAAATAATGTCTTACTTTTCTAGATAAGTATAGAAATATTATCATAATGTTCCTTGTCTTTCTTTCATACATATTCCTCCATTTTGTGTCACAGCTCAAAACATCCCTGTTATACTTAGTAACTTAAATGATTATTCCTCGTCAGCCCATCTCACTTACAAATGGTAATAGCACATATTTTTGGCAGATTTACAAACTCTTTCAGTCACTGGCCATTAGGATGACGGGTAGAATCTTGTACGAGGTCTTTATAATATGAATAATTGTATTCATGCTTTTCCTCAGCTGATTAAAACTATGTGGTATTTGCAGGTATTCATGTTCACAGTGTCAGACATTAATAACTGGATCATTATGTGCTTTTTCTCTTAGGAAATAATAACTATATTCTTCCAGGCAATTTCCACGTGTCGACGCATTCAGCAGATAAGCAGCCGGAAAACATTGACTTTGGACACATCATTCATGAGGTGCGCTTTGGGAGCAAAATTGATAACCCGGCTGTCCCTGGAACCTTCAACCCTCTGTATGGACGGTCCAAAATTGACGGCAACTGTAAGGAACAATCAATACTTACTCTTATACTGTGTCTGTTATTATTGATGCATTGCATGTACACATGATAAAAGAACTTATGAGCAGGAGGGGTCCGTTGTTTCTGCAATTGATCAGTACAGCTCATGATGCCCCAATAATAAACAAGCAACTTTTCAGTATGCATTGTCTGAAGTGTCTGAATGTTTCCCACGAGAATTACACAGATAGTTTTTTTATCATGTGTACATCCACAGCCAAAAGCCCTGTTCTCTCTCCCTTCTCTTGGCAACTTCTGAGATTTGTAGTGTTATAAATGAGATAGTTGCCTCTTCTGTATGACTAGAAACCCCATGATTGATGAGATTGTGAAGGCATTTTATCTGTTGGCAACAATGTGGCTCTTGGTGTTCACTATCAGACAGGAGATGCTAAAGGACTTTTGACAATATATTTAGTAGTTCGGTATGTTGAGGTCTTTGGGCTCAGGCTTTTTAAATGTTATTTGTTGAAGGATATTTATAGTTGATACATACAACTTTTAGTGTATAGCATCGTAAATTATAGGAAGAATAAGATGTATCATGTTAAGCTTTTAATCATGTGACATTACACACTGTTTGATAATGTAGAAACCCTGTATATCTTTTATATTGTATATTGTTTTTCATTGTTACCATGCAATTTCTCTTTCAGCATTGGAGTCACATGATTATGTGATGAAAGTTGTTCCAACAATCTATGAAGAATCAAATGGAAAAGAGCTGCTCTCTTACCAGTATACATTTGCCTACAGGGTAAGTCAAGAACATTGATTTTTTCATGATGTCTGGTTTAACTCCTAAAAAGCCATTTTGCAATAGTATGTCAAATTTTATCTTTCTTTGATAACTTGTATGTTATCGATATGCTTATTACGATGGTAAAGTAATTTGTATTACAGTACTCTGTTACCGGTACTTAAGAGATTCTTATAAATTTTTATACGCAGTTATGATCAACTAAATATGGTTAATATCACACAGAAAGGTTCAAACAATACAACTGGTGACAGTAAACTAACACTAAGGTTCTTGTACAGAGCTATGTGTCGTTTGGTCATGGCGGCAGAGTAGTACCAGCGCTGTGGTTCCGTTATGATCTCACCCCCATCACAGTCAAGTACCATCATAAGAGGCCTCCCTTCTACTCCTTCATCACCACAGTAAGTCACTCACTCCACTTAAAGGGCAAGATTCTTGTGGACGAATTAAAGAGTTTCTGATTCCTCCAAACTGTGCTAGGAAACAGACGACCACAATATAATTAATAGGAAATCTGTTTCATAGCATAGTTTGGAGGATTCAGTGCCCTCTAATTTACTGTCAAGAGTTATTCCACTTAACAAAGTCATTGTTATAAAGCTGTAGGTTAAGTGTAGAGGGTTGCTCTGGTCAGGCTAGGAGAACTGAAATTTCTAGGTTTGGTTGACCTATAGCAAATGATGAATGAGTCTGGTGGGACTTTCCTCCATACTCATCATTTTTGTAGTTAGAATGGATGAAGGATTGGAGATTTCAAATGATCAGAATGCCCAAATATAGAACAAAAACTAATCCAAAAATCCCACATTAATAAAGAGATTTGTATCATACATATATTTTTTGCAGGTGTGTGCTATTGTTGGTGGAACCTTCACTGTTGCTGGCATTGTTGACTCCTTCATATTCACAGCCTCAGAAATTTTCAAGAAATTTGAACTTGGCAAGCAAAGCTGAATTTGTGTAAAATTAGCAAGAATGTTGTTTATTCTGGTATGATGCTGTAATATAGTTTTTAATTGGGTGTGATTGTGATTTTATACAAATTATTTTTATTGTTGAATAATTCGTACTGTAGTCTTTTTAAAAAAATGTGGAGGGTAGTGTTTTTTATTCTGTTTTATGGTGATGATATGCAGATTGTCAGTATCTCAGATCTTCCATTTCTATATTATCAGTAAGAAATTGCTTGCACAGAACTGTTGAAGGATGTAACATATTAGAATGTAACACACATACCAAGCATATTGTGGGATATCTATAACATGAATCTCCGGACTTAGTGGTGTCACTCATTCAACTGGACTGGTATGTTGGAGATTACTCTATTCTATCTATCTATCTATAGCTCTGACGCCTCGTTTCCCCCAAGGGGGTGGCCACGGCAGAAGTGTCTCCAGTTTTCCCTGTTCCAGCACTCCCTCCTTACTAGGTCAAGCCTTACTCTGCCCCTCATGTTTCTCTCCTTACATACTCTTCCACTCTGTTCTGCCATCTAACCAGAGGTCTGCCTCTCACAATTCTCTATTCTCAAAGAGACTTGCTTTTTGGCAAATTGGAAGGGGACTGATTTCTCCTAACTATGCCTAAAAACAGATGCCCTCAATGGTAGTAATCTGTTTTATGGCATTGTTTGGAGCAATCAGAGACCTTCCAATTCACCAACAAGAGAATCTCTCCATAAGTTCCCCCTAGGTGGCCAGTATTTATTCTGCAGTTATTGGGTTATAGCTACACACTTGTCAGGAAAGTGCACCACCTTCAGTTAGTAATTTTAGTGCACCTTGACAAGAGATCACTTAAAGGGATAGTATACTTTGGTCCATTAGAGCATCTTGATTCCTCCAAAGTATGGCAGGAAACAGGACTGAAATAACAAAAATAATGGTGGCCTGTTGCTTAGAATAGTATGAAGGAATCAGTTGCTCTAGATTTATCATTCCTGTACTCCCTCTTAACTCATGGGCCATTAATGGGGGTTTTCCTGCTTCATGTATAATAGTCTGGCATTGGTTCAGCCATCTTATTTAACATGTAGGCTGCTGGTTATGGGTTTACTGAAATTTGTTTAACCTATGGACATCACTGGTGCTTCTTCAGTTAGAAAACTTGTCTAATTACATAAATTGAGGTGATAGAAATAGTTCTACATGAAAAACATATTCTTATTACATATAATTTGGGTATGGGGCATTGGTGAAAGGCATTTAATAATTAACAAACAAACTTGTCCTGTAATATAAATTTTGCAATACAGTATTGAATTCATAAAACAAATTTCTGTGGAAATATTGTCCTAAGAAACATATAGCCAAGTTTTAAATTTAATAGAGAGGAAATCTGTACTGTATATAGTATTATTGTTGTTTGTAAATACAAGATTGTACTGCAGTCCAACTTAAAAAGAATTTTGCTGATGTGAAGAGTTTACAGAAGCATTGTGTAATATGCAGGAAAGTACAGTGTCCTGTATCTCTTATCTTGTCCTTTATTTGTATATATTGCTGGAAAATGAAAACAACACCTTCGTAAACTATCTTAACATATTATTATCGGTTAGATCTTCCATTTTTAACTTTATTTATTACACTGTGTCAAGGGTTGTTTTACCTCGACTCTTTTGGGCAAGGATGATGCTGTGCATTATTTAAGGATTCATTGTACTGTACTCTACACAACTTTTACTGTATTTAAACCCACTCATGCACAGTTGGCTCTCACATTCTGTAAACAGTAATTCTGTCATTTACTTTGTTGACTTGTTAAAAAAAAGTACAGATATGTGAATGTGATCAAGATGTTTGTCTGTTGGCTTATGTAGTATTTTTTTTTTTTTTAATTATCTCAATTTCTTTTTCTTATTTTACTCTGGACAAGATTAAGATACAGTACAGTAATTCACTGCCAAGTATGAATTAACTAATTACTATGTACTGTACCAGTAAAGTAAACCTAACAACAAATGGGGTATGAATCATTGTGTACAAGTCCAAACCTCTATGAAATACCTGTATAAAATATGACAACACTTGAGCAACTTTATACCCCATATACTATACTGTATGATAAGATACATAATAGGGGACAGTTTTCAAAGACATTAGTTTTTGTAATTGATTGGTTAAATATGAAAAAACATATTCTTATTACATATAATTTGGGTATGTGCATTGTTTTAATCGTATATATATTTAATCTCAGTTTTGTGCTTAATTATGTTAATTTATTCGTCTCATGAGACTCCAGGTGATTCTCAGAAGGCAGAGGACATTAGTTTAATTGGATTCTTGTCAGTTGGTGGTAGAATCATTGGGATTTTTCAGTTTGTTGAACTTAACCCCTAAACTACAGATATATATTTTGTGTAAATCAGGTACAGCATATAAGAAATATATCTTATTTAAAGAGTATGTAAGACTACAAATGCATAAATATTAGGTGTATTATTTTAGGTAATGTATTGTATTACCTAGAAACGGTTGTGTTTCAGTGATAAAGGATAACTATGATTAGAATGAGGAGAAGCCTACTGCACTTTCCTGGCTTTTAAGTGAAAGATACAGGTATAATTACAATACAGTACAGTATTTGGTAATGTTAGTGAAAGCAGAAGAGAAAACCACTTCTGAATTAGGGATTACACTATTCATACTGTATACAATAGGAGTACATGGAGGGCTTGTGACACCCACGTGAGATGTGGTCCTTCAGAATGATCTCAAAGCTAAGTGACCGAATAGAGCCACCATTTGGTGAATAAGGCCGACAAATACTAGCCTGTATAAGTCCTCTGAAAATTTAATGAAACAAATCAAAACTTCCTGGCATTGTGATATTGATTATGTCTGGAAGAAGAGTCATTCAATGGAATGTGCAGTTCTTTTCCTTATTAAAATACGGTAAAATTAATAATAACATACTTGTGCTGATGTCTAACATCTTTGCTTTATTTATATACTGTACTGCATTACTGAATACTTCGTTGTATGTCAGTGCTTGAGCTGTACACAATTAGATCTGCTTGTTTAATAAATTTGTATTGCTAAATATTATATAACATTTGGAAGGACCCAGTACAGTAATCATTTGTAGGCTTAGCAGTGATTATTGAAAGGCATTATGGGAGTGGGTGGGTATATAATTATCAAATATGCTTATTGCTGGCTGATTTATATCCTGTTATTATTTTAGTACAGTGTAACACCTTAAGCCTTCTAATGTCAGGAATAGCTTATGTTAACTTGTGTCATTTAAACTTGGTGACTATTACAGAGTGTGACTACAGAATACAATTGCAACCTATGCTTTCTAACTCACAAAGACGGATGTAGTGTAGTTAAAGGGAGTTCTTATTTTATATCAAGTTTTGTGTGTTGTGTTTTTTTTACAGTTAATACATGATAATTATTATATGGCCACATACTTTGTCAGTACAGTATGTAAACAACACATTAAACTGTTGTACAACTTGTATTAACTCAGGTTCATCAATCTCTTTGTTGGCTGGAAATAATACACTAACTACTCCAATGATATGTTTTTCATGTGCTATAGAAACGTTTTAGCCCAGCACGGAAATCAACACTGATGGGGATTTGACCTCATAGAATATGAATTCAGTAAGGTATTTCAATCTTATTCCTCTTATTGGCATAGAAGTGGATTCCATATTCTTTTTGGATGCTACTGATTAAAGAAAATGCAATTATTATAGCTTCTTATTTTTCTTGTGAGCAGTATGACACTATGATATAATTTTGTAAACGGAGGTGAATAAATATATTCCCATTTTACAGATGGTGGTTTTCTCTCTATAACAGTTAAAATTTTTATTGCCAAGCTTAACTAATTGATGAATTCTGAGAGACATATACTGTATGCTCTCTAGGGACTACATATCACATCGTTCATAAGCAACCAATAGTCGATCAATTCTCCACCTGTCCCTCTTTTACCTCTATTTCCTGTGTGCTTGCTGTCCCACCTCTCTCTCTCTCTCTCTCCCTCCCCTACTCCCATCCCCCCCTACCATAACTACAGGATCTTACAGGCCTAGGGTAGTCTTCTTCATCTTTGAATCAAATTATCCGACAATACCCCACATTCATCCCCACCGCCGTAACACCAAGGACTATTACAGTAGGAGGGCGGACCACTCAACACTATGGGACTTTTGTCATCGCGGTACAGCAGAGCCACCAAGCGGCTGATAGGAATCACTAACAGCTGGCGCTTTTATTTACACAGGAGCGGTGGGCGTTTTTTTTTTTTTTTTTTTTTTTTTTCACTTTTTTTGTTTGTTGTAGTTGATTTTGTGACTGGAATGGATATTGCTGGGTGCTTAGCAATAAACTGTTCCACCAACTCTAAGTGGAATGAGGACCTATAATTTTCCATCTTTTCAAAATATCCTAAAACGCGAGTTTTTTCCTAACTTAGCAAGCTACCGCAAGAACAGATTTGAGTGATTGTGATCGATAAACTTTATTAATATTGGTGGTAATGACACTGATATTAACTGGTGTCAGATGATGATACCTTATCCTTTCTATTTTCTTAAGTACTGTACTGTAGTCTGTATATTTATTTGTTCCTGCTAGGATGGAGTATTGCATATACTGTATAGTTTCCTTACCCCAAGACTGAAACTATGGCTTCAAGCTTGCAGAAAGCAAGATATAATGAAAGTAACTCCTGATTTTGAGAGCCTCTTAAGCTAAGAAAGAAAGTAGGAAATCATTGATTTTAAAACACATGTAACAGCTCCTCATAGTAAGGTTATAATGCTCTCATGTACTGGTATTAACAATACGATACTGTACGTACTGTACAGTACTTAAGTTCATTGTTTTGTAGTTTTACGTATGGTCTATAAAATCTATATGGCTGTCCTTTTCTTCAATTATACATAAAAATATTATAGAGAAACAGCATTAATTTGTAGATATAATAAACAGATGATAATCACTCATTTTAGATATTATGCATAAATGTTATTAAAGTATGGATGCTTTAGCAATTAGATCTCTGTCATGGACATTAGGAAATGGATAATTTATTATGTAATTTCCCTTTAATACATACACCAAGCAATTTTTTTCCCTCAAGCACATGTAAAGATATCTTGTCCTCACAGCAAGCAAGAATGCTGTCACATGGTGGTGGTGGTGGTGGGGTTAACAGTGTTGTACAGTAGGCTACTTATAGCTCATTGCTTTATAGTTTTAAGAATAAACTATACGTATGTATTTTTTTTGGTACTTTTACATCAACATATTGTTGGGAAACATAGTTGTGGAGGTCATAAACAGTTAAGAATCATCGCACATTGGAGTTACTGAATGTAAATCGCAGGCATGGATGTGTAATTAAACAATATTAGGGTTTGGCGTAAATATTATCGTAATTTATTATATAACTTGACAACGATGAATATGAATATTCATTTTGTAGCCAAATAATTAGTATCAAAGGTCCTGTGCGTTACCATTTTAGTAAAGAAAATCAAACTATAAAATTAATTAGGATAAAGGAAAGCAGACTGGAGCTGGAGTGTTGATTCCAATCGGCCGCTAGAGGCGCCACCATCCCTGCCAGCCAGAGCGATAACACGAAACTAACATACAGTGGTCTATCCTTCTCAAGTTCTAGAATCCTTGCAAGTTGGCAACACCGTCTGGTCTGTCACAGCTGCCAGACGTATGAAGCCATCCTTGCTGCCTCAACTTAGCTGTTCGAATATATATGTGGTTTGGAACGAAATCACGCTTAATTTATCTTATATTATATTATATCTGTTATCAATATTTACTGAGGTGGGTTGGCAGAGGCCTAAATATAGACCACAAATTCTAACAAATCTGTAAACAACATTGACGCTTTATGTTGACGCCTCTATGTTTCCACTATGAACCACGCAGCACGTACAGTGTCGAACAAATCCGAAGCACGTAGCAAAGTTCACAATGTAGGGGTGGGAGTGGGGGAGTGAGGACATCCTACGACTACTTCCTTTTAGTCAGTCATTCCCTAGAGAGTTGGATGATGCTCGGTGATCTGAAAGGAACGAAACAAATTTGATTGAGAGAGAGAGAGAGAGCGGAGGAGAGGGGATAGCCATTGATAGTATTTACGTGGTGCTCATTTGTGTCAAGATAAAAAATCATATACCATTGGATTTGGTTTGTTTGGCGTCCGTTTTATGCAATTTACGATAAAGAAAAAATATTGTTGGATTGATTTTGAACCTCGTGAATGTAAAATGCCAATGGAAAACATATAATCCTTCAAACCAGCTAGGTATAATATTATCCAGGGGAGATGAATATAGAGCGTTTTGGACCGAATTGATCTAAGGTTTGATAATTTATGGGCTGGTGATTTTCCTGGCAATATCTCGTGTGTGTAGTCTCTCTCTCTCTCTCTCTCTCTCTCTCTCTGTAGTTTACCGTCTATGTGGAGAGAAGAAGAAAATGAACAAGAGGGAGAGGAGAGGGAAAGAAAATGGCCAAGAAGGAGAGGAGAGGAGAAGAAAATAAATAAGATGGAGAGGAGAAGAAAGTGAACAAGAGGGAGAGGAGAGGGAAAGAAAATGGCCAAGAAGGAGAGGAGAAGAAAATAAATAAGGTGGAGAGGAGAAGAAAGTGAACAAGAGGGAGAGGAGAGGGAAAGAAAATGGCCAAGACTGAATGGA
Organism: Petrolisthes cinctipes; assembly: GCA_033782935.1. Taxonomy (NCBI): domain Eukaryota; kingdom Metazoa; phylum Arthropoda; class Malacostraca; order Decapoda; family Porcellanidae; genus Petrolisthes; species Petrolisthes cinctipes. The sequence continues at coordinate 140,060 of JAWQEG010004126.1, forward strand.
GAAGAGAAGAAACTAAACCAGACAGACGGTGAGGAGGGGAGAAGACTTTGTTTAACTTAGCCGCCTCAAAATCTGGCTACCTGCTGAGACAAGAGGTAGGTGGTGATGTGAGTTTCAGTGATTAGGCTAGTAGTCGTAATAGTAGTAGCCTAATGTTATGGTGCAGATACTCGTTTGGTGTATAGGCAAGGTGTAATTTTCCATCAGTCAGGCAATCCATACATCCATGTGCTTATTCATCTATTCATATTATACAGTACCTATTCATTCACCCACTCATCTACCCAGCTACCCACTCACCTACCCATCCCTCCATCCACCCGTTTATCCATTCCTCCATTCACTCACCTGTCCATCCACTCGTCCACTCACTCACCTCTCCATCCACTCGTCCACTCACCCATCTATTAATCCACTCACCCACTACTCTTTCCATCCACCCACCCTTCCATCCATCCATCCATCCAGCCCTCCACTCACCCACCTGTTTATCCATCCCTCCACTCACCCACTCATCCCTCCATCCCTCCACTCATCCCTCCATCCATCCACTCACCCACTCATCCCTCCATCCCTCCATCCACCCTTCCATCCATCCAACCCTCCACTCACCCACCCGTTTATCCATCCCTCCACTCACCCACTCATCCCTCCATCCATCCATCCACTCACCCACTCATCCCTCCATCCATCCATCCATCAGACAGACAGCATGGACACATAATCAAGGCAGGGGAAGGGAAAGTGAGACGTAAGATGATAATGATGATGATGAAGTTGATTAATTGGAAAACAAAGTTAATAGTTCTGCTGACGGCTGCCCTACTAAACTAGTCTAATTTAGTCCTTCCCCCCCCCCCCACTTCCTCTACTTTGACCCCCTCCTCCTCCTTTCCTCTTCCTCCCCCTCCTCCTCCTTTCCTCTTCCTCCTCCTCTTCCTCATCGTCTTTCTCCTCCTCTTCCTCATCGTCTTTCTCCCCCTCCTCCTTTCTTCCTCCTCCCTGTCGCCCTTCCTATCTCCTTCTTCTTCCCCCTCCTTCCTATCTCCTTCTTCCTCCCCCTCCTTCCTATCTCCTTCTTCCTCCCCCTCTTCCCTTACTTCCCTTCTTTCCTTCCCCTCTTCCCTTACTTCCCTTCTTTCATCCCCCTCTCTCCTTACTTCCCTTCTTTCATCCCCCTCTCTCCTTACTTCCCTTCTTCCTCCTCCTCCCTTACTTCCCTTCCTTCCCCCCTCCTCCTTTACTTCCCTTCTTTCTTCCCCTCCTCCCTTACTTCCCTTCTTCCTCCCCCTCTTCCCTTACTTCCCTTCTTCCTCCCCCTCTTCCCTTACTTCCCTTCCTCCCTCTCCTCCCTTACTTCCCTTCTTTCCTCCCCCTCTTCCCTTCTTCCTCCCCCTCCTCCCTTCCTTCCCTTCCTTGTCCTTTTTCCACCCCTACCATCACTCTCCCCATCCTCTCTCCACTCTTCATCTACTCTCCCCTATTGTTCCTACTAAAAGATCGTCCCTATACACCTAAGCATCTTTTGTATACATTGAGACACCCATACAATCATACACTTTCATCTACTCTATACTTTCATCTATTCTATACTTTCATCTACTCTATACTTTCATCTACTCTATACTTTCATCTACTCTATACTTTCATCTACTCTATACTTTCATCTACTCTATACTTTCATCTACTCTACACTTTCATCTACTCTATACTTTCATCTACTCTATACTTTCATCTACTCTATACTTTCATCTACTCTATACTTTCATCTACTCTATACTTTCATACAATCATACACTTTCATCTACTCATACACTTTCATCTACTCTATACTTTCATCTACTCTATACTTTCATCTACTCTATACTTTCATCTACTCTATACTTTCATCTACTCTATACTTTCATCTACTCTATACTTTCATACACTCCTTCTTTTCCATCTCACTCTAGGATGAAGGAGTGCTTAGTGAAGGAGGAGGAGGTTTAAAGTAAGTAAGGAAAGGTCAAGGATGAAAGAAGAGGATAGAAAGGAAGGAGGGATCGAGGGTAAAGGGCAGGTTGAGGAGGGGGAAGGATTTATAGGATGAAAAGGCCCAGGAAGGAGGAGGAGGAGGAGGATTAGGAGGAGGAGTAGGAAAGAAAAAGATATAGAAGAGTAGAGAAGAGAAAGGTGAAATGAAAAGGGAATGGAGGAGAAGGAGAAGATATATAGAAAGCAAAGAATGAGGTGAATTAAATAAACGAAAACACACACACACACAAAATCGTGAGAGAGAGAGAGAGAGAGAGAGAGAGAGAGAGAGAGAGAGAGAGAGAGAGAGAGAGAGGTAAGCGAAGAAAGAAATGTAGGACGGACGGGAAGGAGAAAGGATAGGAGAGAGAGAGGCAAAGAAAGAAAGAAGAGAGAGAGAGAGAGAGAGAGGTAAGCGAAGAAAGAAATGTAGGACGGACGGGAAGGAGAAAGAATAGGAGAGAGAGAGGCAAAGAAAGAAAGGAGAGAGAGAGAGAGAGAGAGAGAGAGAGAGAGAGGAAGGACGGACGAGAGAGAGAGAGAGAGAGAAAGAGGAACGACGAGAGAGAGAGAGAGAGAGAGAGAGAGAGAGAGAGAGAGAGAAGAGGAAGGACGGACGAGAGAGAGAGAGAGAGAGAGAGAAAGAAGAGGAAGGACGGCCGAGAGAGAGAGAGAGAGAGAGAGAGGTAGGTAGCCAGCCATCGTGCCTAGCCTAATGGGGGCCAGAAGCGAGCTCTCACACAACCTGCCATGAATCACCTTAATTATGCCATATTTTCACCAGGGGGCCAGACTCAACACCAACCAACCACCTCACACCCGGAAAGAGCTTTGAGTGTGTGTGTGTGTGTGTGTGTGTGTGTGTGTTCTTTTTTATTATTCTTATTTTTTTATTTTTTTTTTATTTTTTGGCGAGGGGAGGGACGAGTGTTTTTCTTTTTTTCTTTTATTGGGGAGTGTGGGGGTGAGTTTTTTTTTTTTTTTTTTTGGGGGGGGGGGAGACGATTTTTTTTTTTTTTTTTTGGTTGGGGGGGCGAGTTCTTGTTCACCTTTATAATTTTCCCACGGAGATTATTATCTGCTGCCTCTTGTTTATTCATTATTTTCGCTATTCTGGTCCTGTTTCCTGGCATACTTTGGAGGAATCAAGGCACTCTAATGTACAGCCACAATCAAATATTCACCTACACTTTCCTTGTATCGTAGTAAATATCTTGGTAATAAAGAACAACACGTGTATGATTTTGCAGCACCTCATAATAATAATAATAATTGAGGGGATTGAGTTGACGTAAGGTGTTGTATGATTATATTTTGAAATGATACTGATTTATTTGCATGATGGAAGGAAAGTGTCGGTGGTTATTTGATTGTGGCTGTACCAAAAGTATACTCTCCCCTTAATTAAACATTTCTCAGTATCTAGTTTTCTTTTTCTTTCTGTTTTGTGTTATTCGTTCTTCTCAGCCTCCATATCTCTTTTTCTTTGATTTCCGATTCCTGTTTTCAAATGTTTCTTATTTTCTCTTCTTGACTTCTGTCCCTCCTCTCTTTAATTAACTGTCCCTTCTATACTTTCATTTCTCATTCCTCTCTTTTACTGTCGCTTATTTTCACTTCTTCCCTTCTGTTCCTCCTCTTTTTAACTGTCCCTTCTTCTTTCAGTTTTTATTCTTTTCTTCAACTGTTCCTTCTTTTCACTTCTTCCCATCTCATCCTCTCTTTAACTGTCCCTTCTTCTTTCAGTTTTTATTCTTTTCTTCAACTGTTCCTTCTTTTCTCTTCTTCCCATCTCATCCTCTCTTTAACTGTCCCTTCTTCTTTCAGTTTTTATTCTTTTCTTCAACTGTTCCTTTTTTTCTCTTCTTCCCTTCTGTTCCTCTTCAACTGTCCCTTCTTCTTTCATTCCCCATATCTGCTTTAAAATGTTCCTTCTTTTCACTTCTTCCCTTCTGTTCCTCCTCTCTTTAACTGTCCCTTCTTCTTTCAGTTTTTATTCTTTTCTTCAACTGTTCCTTCTTTTCCTCCTCTCTTTAACTGTCCCTTCTATACTATCATTTCTCATTCCTCTCTTTTACTGTCTCTTCTTTTCACTTCTTTCCTTCTGTTCCTTCTCTCTTTAACTGTCCCTTCTTCTTTCAGTTTTTATTCTTTTCTTCAACTGTTCCTTCTTTTCTCTTCTTCCCTTCTGTTCCTCTTCAACTGTCCCTTCTTCTTTCATTCCACATTTCTGCTTTAAAATGTTCCTTCTTTTCACTTCTTCCCTTCTGTTCCTCCTCTACTGTACTTTCATTTCTCATTCCTCTCTTTTACTGTCTCTTCTTTTCCCTGCTTGCCTTCTGTTCCTCCTCTTTTTAACTGTCCCTTCTATACTTTCATTTCTCATTCCTCTCTTTTACTGTCACTTATTTTCACTTCTTCCCTTCTGTTCCTCCTCTCTTTAACTGTCCCTTCTTCTTTCAGTTTTTATTCTTTTCTTCAACTGTTCCTTCTTTTCCTCCTCTCTTTAATTAATTGTCCCTTCTTCTTTCATTTCCCATTCCTCTCTTCTACTGTCTCTTCTTTTTCTTTTCCCTTTTCTCCTTCTCGTTCTCACTTTTAGTATTTATTTAAAAAAGGTTTCTCTGGCTTAGTACAGTCTCCATTTGTCTACTTTACAGCATCATCTACTTTCATTCTTGCACCTCACTCCTCTCAGCAACAATTTCCTGTGTGTGTGTGTGTGTGTGTGTGTGTGTGTGTGTGTGGGAGAGAGAGAGAGAGAGAGAGAGAGAGAGAGAGAGAGAGAGTGGAGGAATTATTAAGAGGCAAGAAAACAATGTGTGTATGAAAAAGAAATAAATTGAGAAAGAAAGAGAGCAAGAAAGAAAGGGAGAGAGCGAGAGGAAGTGACAAGCAAGAAAGTAATGAGAAGTGAGAGTGTGAAAGGTGAGGTGGAGGGTGTGAGAGGTGAGGTGGAGGGTGTGGAAGCCTTGTCGTTGGTTGCCCCGGGTTCATGTCTTCCTTGTTGTCTCTCACAGGGGCCGCCGCTCCCCCCAGACTCTCCCCCCCCTCCTCCCCTCCACCCCCTGAATCTTTTGGCTCCCCTCTCCCCCCTCACTTCGCGTCTGTATCGCTTCCGTTTCCCCTCCCCTCCCTTCCTTCACTCCCTCCTCTCTCTCTCCTTCTCTCTCTCCTTTCCTTTCCTCCCTCTCTCTCTCTCTCTCCTTCTCTCTCTCCTTTCCTTCCCTCCCTCTCTCTCTCTCCTTCTCTCTCTCTCCTTTCCTTTCTTCCCTCCCTCTCTCTCTCTCCTCCTCTCTCTCCTTTCCTTCCCTCCCTCTCTCTCTCTCCTTCTCTCTCTCCTTTAATCCCTCCCTCTCTTTCCTCCCTCCTCTCTCTCTCCTTTCCTTCCCTCCCTCTTTTTCTTCCCCAGTGCCCCCCCCCCCATCCTTTCCACACATCACTTCTGTATCACTTTCTTTTCTCCTCTCCTCATTCCCTCCCTTCGTCCTCCCTCCTCTCCTTCCCTCCCTCCTCTCCTTCCCTCCCTCCTCTCCTTCCCTCCCTCCTCTCCTTCCCTCCCTCCATCCTTCCCTCCCTCCATCCTTCTTTCCTTTCGTTTCTCCTCTCCTTTCCTTCTTCCACCCTTCCCTCCCTCCTCCTCTCCTCTCCTTTCCTCCCTCCTCTCCTTCCCTCCCTTCTCTCCTTTCCTCCCTTCTCTCCTTTCCTCTCTCCTCTCCTTTCCTCTCACCCCTCCTTCCCTCTCGTTTCGTCTCCGCATTAACTTTCACCCATTCTGAAAATTTGGCCGAATTTAGTGAGAATGTGACAGCTGATATCTGGCTTAGTCCTCTCTCCCTCCCTCCTACACCTCTCTCTCTCTCTCTCTCTCTCTCCTTCCAATACCACCAGCACCACCACATACAACACCAACAACACCAATACACCAGCAACACCACTATTATCACCATCAATTTATCTCCCCCAAATACCAACACCACTATCACCACCACCACCACCACCACCAACACCAACACCACTACAACAGCAACAACACCAATACACCAGCAACACCACTACTATCACCATCAAATTATCTCCCTCAAATACCATCACCAACAACAACAACAACAACAACAACATCCACAGCAACAACAATTACAGAAGCACCACAACTACCAGCACAACCACTACCACCATCATCAGTTTATCTCCCATAAATACCACCAACACCACAACAACCATCACAACAACAACACCAACAACACTACCAACACCATCAATTTATCTCCCCCAAATACTACCACCACCACCGACAACAACAACAACAACAACAACAACAACAATAACAACAACAATCACACAAGCACCACAAGCACCACAATAACAACACCAACACACCAACAACACCACCACCACCATCAATTTACCTCCCCCAAATACCAACACCAACAACAACAACAACACCACCACCACTACCACCACCACAAACACCACCACCACCACCACCACCAATACCGCAAACACCACCACCACCACCACCAACAACCCTACCAACACCACCACCACCACCAACACCAACCCTACCACCACTACCACCACCACCACAGCTACCACCACTACCCCCAGCACTACTCCATTTAGACTACCACTCCATCCAGTGCTCTGCCCCGCCTCGTGTCCTCTTGCATGACACATGACTTGGCTGCCCTGCCTGGTCTGTCCTGTCCTGTCCTTCCCCTCCACCTCTGTTTACTGTCCATCCCCGTATGACACACAGACAGACAGATAGACAGGTAGACAGATAATATGTCTAGCTGTATATAGATAGACAGATAGACACAGACAGATAAACAGAGATAGACACACACACACAGACAGACAAATAAATACACACACACACACAGACAGACAAATAAATACACACACACACACACACACACACACACAGACAAATAAATACACACACACACACACACACACACACACACACCTCTAACCTTCTTTTCCTCAATCCCTACTTTCCTTGTCTGTTTCTTTTTCAATCAACTTTTTTATTCCTCACCCCTGTCTCCTCCTATCCTATCCTATCCTACCTACCTTCCTTGTTTATTTCCATCCTTTCCTCTCCCCTCCTCCCCTTCCTCTCACCAGACCCTTCTACAGTTAAAAGGCATCACACTGGTTTTTATGTGTGTGTGTGTGTGTATAAATGTGTGTGTGTATATAAATGTATGTATGTGTGTGAGTGTGTGTGTGTACTTCTTTGTGAGTATACATATATATATGTGTGTGTGTGTGTGTGTGTGTGTGTGTGTGTGTGTGTGTGTAAATATATGTGTGTGAGTGTGTGTGTACTTCTTCGTGAGTATACATATGTGTGTGTGTGTGTGTGCGTGTGTTTCTACGTGTGTATACATGTGTGTGTGTGTGTGTGTTTGGAATCTTTGTTTGAAGTCCATTTTTTCAGATTCCTCTTTCTATTCCTCCTCCTCCTCCCCCCCTTCCTCCTCTCCCTCCTCCTCTCCCTCCTCCTCTCCCTCCTCCCTTTCTCCTCTTCCTCCCCTTTCCCCTCTTCCTCCCCTT